>JADBJO010009583.1:22500-82049 GCA_016801955.1 Conus betulinus | reverse complement strand
GGGCTGAGGGCGCCAGCAGGGTCTGTGGAGCTTTCCTCCGGCACGGTGTCCAGCTGCAGATGGGTCCTCTGGGGACTGCTCTCCAACCCATCACCCGACTGACCGCCTGGATGACTCCGATCCACAATTGACTGAGGCTAGCACACACACACAAAAACTATATATATAATAGGAAATTCTGTTGAAAAAGACTGCTGTTTAATCGTAACAATGCAAGATGCATGCGTATAAGATGAGTGTTGTTCCTGTATCAGTTTTTAATCATGGGATGTTTTCCAGAGTGCTGCGACAGCCTGAAGAGAGGAGGACTGACAGAAGCCAAGTGTAAAACAAAAAGCCATACCTGTGGTTTGGAGAGTCTCATGGATCGCAACATGTCTGTTCTCTGTTCCATCATGAGTGTTCTTTCGTAGGTGTAGGCTGAGATATCTTGTTTGCTCTGAAAAGCACAAGTTCACACAGAAATCAAACTGCTCACCAATTTACAGGTGAACAACTTCACCATACAGTTGAAAGTGAAAAAGAAGCTGACAGAATAACTGTGCATTATTACTATTATCAAAAAAAAAAATTTTGGACATCAAAATAATAAAAAATAAAAACAATAACAACAATATTAATAATAATAATAAATCCTCCTGTCACAAATATTAAAGTATTTTATTCATTACAACTATACTGGACCAGAAAACCCGTATTTTCTCTCTTAACTGGCATTTTACACAAATAATCTTGGAGCCATTTTTTTTTATCATCCGCTGGTCAAACCTTGAATATCTGTTGATTTTGCCGAAAGTATCTGAAGAACTGTAGAATCCAAACACATATATCAAGCAGCAATGGATCTCTGGATGCAGAAGTGATGTTGTGCATCTCAAAGGCCAGCTCTGCCTTTGGCAGACTCTCAAAGAGTCTGTGGCAAGACCATGGCATCAGATTGCACACAAAGGTTGCTGTGTACAGAACTGTGGTTCTGTGTGCTCTCCTCTACTGCTGTGAGATGTGGACCAAGTACCGCCAACACATTCAAAAGCTCCATCAGTTCCATCAAGGATGCCTGCACAAGATATGCGCATCAAATGGCAAGGCAGAGTGTCCAACCAACAGGTCACAGCATTGAGTGTACACTCATCAAAAACCAGCTCTGATGGACAGGACACATCGTCCATATGGAGGACAGTAGAATGCCAAAGATGCTGCTCTATGGACAACTGAAGGAAGGACAACGTGACCCAGGAAGGCCTCCCAAGAAATACAAAGCCACCCTGAAGGCCAACCTATGAAGCTGCAACATTGACATTGCTTCCAGGGAAGATGTCACCCTTGACAGAACACAGTGGAAGCAACGGTGTACCCAGGGCACAAAGACATTTGAGCGCAACCGAGCAGCTGCCATCCAGGAAAAGAGGAATCGGAGAAGACAGGGCCCATCCTTGCAGGACTCCATCCCATGCAGCATCTGTGGACGACTTTATGCCTCAAGATATGGTCTTCATTCCCACATGAAGACCCACATCAGCAGATGATCTGCTTGCGCCCTACTCATCTGTCCGACAGGACAAGAGAATCCATCATCATTATCATACCAAAAGTGAAGCTCGTAAGTTCTCATTTCATATATTGTATGCCTAGGATATTTTCTGCACAAACTTGTGACTATACGAAAGGACTGACAATGCCGACCTCTCTTGAACAAGTCGCCTTCTCCACTTCACTCTTTAGCATTGTTGGAGTTTTGGGCTAAATTGTTGTTCTACTAAATTCAGACTTTCCAATCTAAATCTTGTTAATGACTCAGTTTCTATGGTAAATACAAATGAAAATGTATAAAAAATCATTATTCGATATTCCCTTTCCACAGAATATTTTCTAACTGATAATCATAACAAAAGCTCATGTTGACAGCTGGGCAAGGAGGAAAACCAGTTGTGTTTTGTTCCAATTTTCAAAGACAAAGTTCTCTGTTAAGACACAGTCTTGGACAGTCAAATCTATATGTGTGAAAAGAGTAAAATGCCTGCTATTCATTCATTAATAAAAGTATTTCATGCAGTTTGATATTTATCATTGCAATGGGAAAAAATATATGGGACAAATTTGTTAAAAGTGGGTTCATTCTCTGACTTTAATCATCAATAATTCATACAATAAAATTACCAAAAGTAACATCCTTCATTTAATTCCTTTTTGCATTCTGAGGTTTTCATCAATAGTAAATATGTTTGAATGCTTTGAAAGGACAGTTAAACTAGACACACACAGGAGTTACAACAGAAAGCACAAATTTTTGTCAGTTCCAGCCTTGCAGACACCTGTTTTATCTGCAGCAATGTATTGCTGGCTTTGTCATCTGGTTTTCCGCGCTATACATATGTGAAGCACTGCTAGCCTGATGTGTTGCATGTTCTAGGGCTCTGGGAGAGAAAACAAAGGGAAGAAACTCCATTATGTTCCATTTTCTTTGGCTGGTTGTTGTCCCTTGGTTCCTGAATCTATCATCATCCGTCTCTTTTGCTGCACTCCCTACCAACCCCACACCATCACACACAAATCTTCAGAAACAGGAAGATAATCAATTACACTTTGTCCCTGTAGCAACACAAAGGTAAAACTGACCATTATTCACTACTAAATCTTTTGAGCGCAGAATAATACCGCCTTCATAATATCATTACATTCAAAACTTGGCACACAGTTTGTCATGATCTCAGTCAATAGTTTGTAATGATCTCCATCTTTGACTGTACACTTCCAGTTCTTGCGTTCCTGTCACCACACAAGATAATGTGCACACCCTCTTTTCTAATGCACTGCAAGAAATGCTCTAAAATTACAATGCCATTTTTCAATTCAATGCATTGATAAAGGCGATCCTTTAGGAGCAACACAGCAAAGCCATAAAACATATTTCTATTAACAGTAAACACATGTTTTTTTTTTTCAATTTCAATGACTACAGTGTTATTATTATATTCCACTTTTATCTCTTTCATATAGTTTTCAACACTTTTCCTCACAAGTACTAAAAGGCCTCCTGAGTGTCTGCCTTGATGGGAAAATTTTAACAGCAGGATCTTCGAGTTTCATATGATTAGGAAAAATATAATAATAATGAAAACTTGAACCACAGAAGGTTTCTGTCAGACAAACAAATTCAAATAAACAAACATAGTTTAAAAAGACAAACCAGTTAGTTTGCTTCTTAGATTCTCAATATCATTATTCCAAAAGGTCCATTCATGTGGATGGTCAGGCTTGTCCTATTTCTGTCTGTCACACAATGTCCTACCACTGCCACTGTCATCAGCTGGAGACGACCTGTTGGACTGGTTCCTAAAATAAGCGTGTAATCCCACATGTCTTCCTATTGCCTGGCCTGAATAGGAAGCCCATGCAACATTACCATGTCCAGCGACGTCACTGCATGTAGTTCCTCCACTGCCTGCAGGTTGGCCAGTAAACCTCCACTGATGATGTGGGGAGACACCTGGGTCATGCTGGAAAGGCAAAGATTCCCCAGCCAATCTGCTCTGCCCTATGACATCACGCTGATGTGACTGGAAGGGGACCAGATGCTGTGACTGGCCGCTCTATGATGACCCTGACTGCATTTGTCTGCCTCCTCAGAGGTTGTCATCTGCATGTCATCTGCTACCAGTGCCATCCGCTTTGTTGTGATCTGTGCACAAGTCATTGGGTAAGGAGGTATGGGGCCCGTCACAAGTTTTCCCCTTCTGCAGTATGCCCTCTTTCCTTCTTTTTTCTGGCTTGTGCGGTGACAGAACCTTGTGTGTGTGTGTTCAATCGTTAGACACATGGACACTTTTTGTCGTAATTTACGACAAAATTTCACGATCAGTTAAAATCGTCATTTTGTCTCTCCATCCAAAAAAAATGTATAATCATAGGTTGTGTGGTGTTCCTGCTAGCTGCTGCATCCAAGTCAGTGTGCTCTTACAATGTTGTCAAGTGACCAGATATCTTTTTTCTCTAGACTGTTCAGTATGTCTGTTGCAGTCCTGACACGTCATTGTCCATGTTCCGGTCAATGTGGGGCATTCCAAACAGGCGTAGGTTTTCTCATCTGGATTATTATTCTGTCAACTTCCCGCATAAGATGCGAGATCTCCTGCTTCATTTCCTCTACACGTGCTCCCAGTCTCTGGGTTTCTTCTCGTCCCTCTGTCACTTCACCATGAAGGAGTTCAATGTCCTCGACTGCACCATTCACTACTGTAGTCAGACCTGTCACTGCGCCATGAAGAAGTTCAAGGTCCTCGACAGCACTGCTCACTACTGTAGTGAGACTTTTGTTGTGATCTTTCTCCATTCTGTCACAACGCATGTTGATCTCTGCACACTGTTCCTTCACTCGGTCCAGTTCAGGTTTAATCACACTCAGATCATTTCTAATCAGCACTGTTGATCAGTCTGCTGCTTCAGGGCTTGGACCGTTTCTGACACAATATCTGGGTGATCACTTGTCTTTTTCCTTTGATGTATTTGACAAGTTGTTTTCTCATGTGTGACCTTGGATAGTGCTGACTGGGGCCAGGCTTTGTCTCTATATTACCCCTGAGAAGCAGTCTGTGTGCCTTGTGTACAGCATTCACAATGCACAACAAAGCAACGAGCATGACATGAACTGACACTGACCTCCGAGACAACTACATCACACAACATAGTTCCCTTGTAACTTTGGTTTTCATCCATCCATCACTCTTCAGCCGATATCACACGTTTCATGTTCCTTCTAATAAAGTAAATAACTCCCACTAACAAGAGACATGAACGTAACATGGAGAGAATGTCACACACTGTCACATCACCTGCACCATCACTAAACTGCTTTTCCCTTTGAACATATCTGCTGAGATCACTTTGAAGAGATAATCCCATTAAAAACACCAATTTCTGCTCTCCCTGCACAGAAGTTCAATCATCTTGCCATTTCAGTCACCAGCCTCTTACAGTTGCTTTGTGTACATTCAATATCCACTAAAATACACAGAAACAGCAGAAATGGGAATTTTTCGCGCAGACAGATCAAAACATCTTGACCATCCGCATCTTGCACATGACCCCTTCAAGAAAGAGACAGACAGAAACAGAGAGAAAGATTCTTTGTTGAGAGATAACTCTAGTATAAACAACAAGTGTCTGAGGAGTCAAAAAAAAAAAAAAAAAAAAGACATCAGAGATAGAAACTTTTGTTGAGAGATAATACTAGTGAAAACAAGAAGCGTTCCAGTAAAAAGACTTTAGAGAGAGAGAGAGTCTTTCTGGACACATATATCTAGGATAAACAGGAAGTGCTCCTGAAAAAAAGCCAGACTTTACACAGAGTGAGTCTCTGTTGTGGGATAAATCTAATGTAAACTAAAAGAGTTTTAGACAGAAATACACGTACACAAACATACGTGCGTGCACACACACACACACATGGTTTTAAAGTAAGGAGTCTCTGCTAAGAGACCTTGCTTTCTGTCTGATCAGGATGAAGAAAACTGCAAAGACAACTGCAGGGGAAGGGGGTGGATGGAAGAAAGACGGCATTGCTGCTATGAACACTAAACACGCTTACCCATTTCAATGACATCCACTTCTGCGGCAATACGCAGCTGATACAAGTACATTTCGAGATCCTTCTTCATTGTGATGCTGTTGTCCTCCATTTCTGATTCACCATTCAGGAAAAACCCTTCTTCTGGCTGCTCTATATCTTACCCTTGACAAAAAAAGTTTGTCATGGCCCGACGTGAAATTCATCTGACATGAAAACTCTTCTTTTGCAGACCAGCAAACACACACAAGTTGGTTCATAAACATTTCAGTTTCTATACTCAAGTTAATTTCTTCACTAAAAACTCAAGATGACTTGCTGCCGAGAATGATTATTGTACCATTCATACTGCTGTTAAAGCATAACAATTCAAAAACCAATTCATTGTGAATTACATACAGACCAACAATTGTGACAAAGAAAAAAGAAAGACAAAAACTGACTTTCATACTTCCAGTGCATACCCTTCACAACATTTTCAGCCTTTTTGCATGCAAGTAAGCTGCATGTGAAACCACTATAATATTTTGAAATCTACACACAGGCAGGGCACCTAGTGTATGCAACACTGACCTTCGATGATTGTTTGTATGGGTATTGTTGAAATAATGTGGCAAAATTTCCGCTCATTTATTTCAATGGACCTGGTGGTGTTTGAGACATAAGGAAGAATTCTTTTGGATGATCTACTGTTACCACCATGCTGAATATGCGGAGTGAAAAGGAAGAAAAATCAATAGCTTTTAAAGCTGAGCTTTGGTTACCTCCTGTTACATTTTCAAAAGAAACATGGAGAACTGTTAAAGTGGACAAAGATCTACCCAACAATTGATTTATCTATGTACAGACTTCTGACTCACTGGACAGACAACAATACCCTGCTCCCAAGTGCTATGCTTGTGCACAGGGTCAAATTCATACATGCAAAAATATAAGGCAGTCAGTTTGGGCTTTTCATCTGTCATGTCATCAACAAATATCCTAGCTGAAGGAATGAAGGATACGGGCCACGGTGAAGATGCGCAGTTTGCAGTGTGTTTCCAGGGTTTCTCTCGGGTCAGCAGGAAGGGCAGCAGCATCAAGAGACCTCCGTCATGTGAAGCATGTAAGGATACACCCCCCATTTACAGTGTAATGCTCTCATTTCACATTGCTCTACATCAGTTGAGAAACACTGTGGGTTTTGCACCCTATCAACTTTATGGCACATTTCAATTTCAATTATACATCTTTGTGGCACACTCATCTTTACATATCTACTTCATGTAACATTTTACTTGCCATTACAGATCTGATGTTATATTACTCAAAGTTAAACTTTCCACTCCATTCCACTTCACAGCACACTTTACTTCGGACTACCTATCTACTTTATGGCACACTACATTTCCCACAAAACATCTACTTTATGGCACACTACATTTCCCACAAAACATCTACTTTATGGCACACTACATTTCCCACAAAACATCTACTTTATGGCACACTACATTTCCCACAAAACATCTACTCTATGGCACACTGCATTTCCCACAAAACATCAATTCTATGGCACACTGCATTTCCCACAAGACATCTACTCTATGGCACACTGCATTTCCCACAAAACATCTACTCTACTGCATCTCCCACAAAACATCTACGCTATGGCACACTGCATCCCCTACAAAACACTTACTCTTTGGCACACTGTATTTCCCACAAAACATCTACACTATGGCACACTGCATTCCCTACAAAACATCTACTCTTTGGCACACTGTATTTCCCACAAAACATCTACACTATGGCATGCTGCATTCCCTACAAAACATCCACTCTATGGCACACTGTATTTCCCACAAAACATCTACTCTATGCACACTGCATTTCTCTCTACACTATGGCACACTGCATTTCCCACAAAACATCTACTCTATGCACACTGCATTTCTCTCTACACTATGGCACACTGCATTTCCCACAAAACATCTACTCTATGCACACTGCATTTCTCTCTACAGATCTACTTTATGGCACACTGCATTTCCAACTATACCTCGAGTTTACAATACACTTCACTTCCAATACACATCTAGCTTATGTCAGGCTTCATTTCCCACTATACATCTACTTTACGTCACGCTTCATTTCCCACTATACAGCTACTTGATGTCACGCTTTCATTTCCCACTATATACAGCTACTTTACGTCACGCTTCATTTCCCACTATACAGCTACTTCACGGCACGCTTCATTTCCCACTATACAGCTACTTTACGTCACGCTTCACTTCCCACTATACAGCTACTTTACGTCACGCTTCATCTCCCACTATACAGCTACTTTACGTCACGCTTCATTTCCCACCACACATCTACTTTACATAAAACTTTGCTTTTACTTCACAATACACATCTATTATGTGTTATGTTTTAGTATCACTTCTCACAACACATCTATGTAAAGTCACGCCTCACTTCCTGCAATACATCTATTTACCTCATACCTGGCTTTCACTTTCCTTAACACTAATTTTTCTTCACTTACTCTTTTATACACACACAACCACTACCTTCACCTTTACCAAAACATTTGTAAAACTCATCCCAACCTGAACCACATGAATGACCTCCACAATCTACCACTACACTATTATAGTTCCAGTCCTCCACTAAAACAAGGAGTGCAAGACAGCAGCCTGAAGGATATGGACAATCCACCATACATCGATGGTGCCCTTCAGTTTGACATCAGGTTCAGGGAACTGGTTGATGCCTTTGGTCACCACCAGCAGTGCCAGGCCCGCAGCACTCACATTGCGCACCGTCTCTGTACCAAAACAACACTTGTCAAACATTTCATCATTCAGCCAAGTTAAGGATAACTGAAAAGAAATATCTGCGCATTAATGGGGAAAAGAGTATGTCAACAATGTTCATAGTACACAGACTTGATAACAGAGCCAGAGGGAGACCATTTTTCCCTTCTAAGGCAGATTTACCATTTAAATACCATTCCACTCTTTACCCACCTATCCACCATTCCAAGGTAACTACTTTTCTGTCCTATATGGCCTGTCAAAGGAGGGACACTTGTTTAAGACATGCTGTTGAGGGTAACAGCTGTAGCAGAAGTGGCTGCAATTTGCAAATGCTCCAATTCATCTATAAGGTTTAAAACCATGGTTTTAAGCTCAAGTCAAGTGCATCTATGAGTGACAAGGTTATGTGACGATACATGCAACAGGACTATGGATTATTTAGTGCCATTGGAGCTGCTGAATCAATAATGACATCTCAGAACACTGCACAGACATTACCAGAGTATCTGCAATCTCTTGTAACTTCCCTGGTGGCAGTATGCAAGATAGCCAAAAAGTGGGGAGTTGACTCTGACATTACAGATGGACTGCAGGTTTTCCCACAGCACGGTGAAGTGACCATAATGGTCAGTTTTAATCATGACTACACAAAAACAGACTCACACATTGCAAACTACTTCTACTAAAACAAAACCCACTGAGATTTAGACCAAACATTTTTGTTTGGTCATTCAACAAAAAAAAAAAAAAGAAAGAGAGAAATACTACAGTCAGAAGACAGAAAACATTATGTAAAGAGACCTAGTTGTTAATTTAAAGGATCAATTAAACAGTTTGATAATCCAAACACCATTTACAAAACTCCAAAAACTGCTTTGCAGTATACATTAGACAACACATGCATCCTGTTGTGTCATGACACAGTGTTGTATCATACACCACCATACAACCTGTTGTGTCATGACATTGGCACATACGTGCCTGTGTCACAGCACGGTTTGCAGGGGTCACAATGGCGGACCAAGTAAGATGAAGAGTTCTGTGTGGTGTTCCAGACATCCCTAGGGCGGGCCGTGTCTCCTCAGCCTCGGGCAACGTCCGGTTCTGTGCAGACAGTACCTCTGATGGGGTGACCTTGACATTCCAACGCTTCTGACAACCAGCTGCCATGGTGATCGTTGATGCGTTTCCATTTCATTCCACCCCTTCGCTCCTGCTGGAGCTCTCTCAACTTGCCCCCCTCCACCCCCCCACCACCCTCTGTGACCCTTCCATTACCAGCCTGACCCTACTGCCCCCACCATCCCCCCCCCCCCCCCCCCCTTCCATATCACCTTGGTACTCTCCGTCTTCAGAGAGCTGACACCTGAAAGAGAAATGCATGTCTCTTTATCCATGTGTTTTTGTGGCTCCCTTTGTTCATTGCTCTGTTTTGTTACTTTGGGTGATGGGGTTGGAGGGTTCTGGTTGGGGGTGTGGGGGGTGTGTAATATGTGAGAAACCAGCTTTGGTAGCTGCTTGCATGTTGCATCTTTTGTTTCTTTCACAAAATGCTGGATGTTGGATGACCTGTCATTGTGATGAGAAGGGCAGCGTGACCAAATTGATGTGTGGAGGTGACGTTCTTTGTTTCCCTTCCTCCGAATGTTTGGATGTTTGGGTGACCTGCCATTGTGATGAGAAGGGCAGCATGACAAATTGATGTGCGAGAAGCTAGTGACGTTGTTTCCGGAACGGCTGTTTTGGGAAAAATTGCTGATTGGCATGGTTATTCTGATTTTTCTGCGAAGAGGACAATTTGTATGAGGGAGAATATTAGCTAGTTTTGGTCCTGTTGATGTGGACTGGAATTCGGAGGGGAAAAAAAAAAGGGGGACAAGTATTTTGAGGGTGCATATCTTGCAAAAATACCGATATATCTTGATATTTCTTGATGATGACATGCACTTTTTTTTTTTTACACTGTAAGCATTGCATGTGCAGTTTCCCATCCTGGCTTTCTGGTTCCTATTGCATCGAATGATTTACACCATTCTCTCTGTCTGCTGAGTGTTAATCAGTCAGTCCATATGTTTGTCACTTCTCGTGTCATCTTTGTAGTGACGTTTAAGCACTATAAGTTGCAGGAGAGTTCTAGAAGAAAAAGAATAAAACTGTTGGCATGAATGCAGAAGTCATTTCATGTATCTGTCCATCGTTTCATGGGACTTGAGGGCATATGCATCGTGGATTTTTGGACTGTAGAAGACTTTAATGTGGGTTAAAGATAACAACCTTCTGAGGGTTCCATAGTTATCGCGTTTACCAGATGCTAGGACTGTCTAAGAGACATTGGTGTGTATACTTTGAATAGTTGAAGTTTCTTTTGGAGTTGTTTCTTTTTTTTGGGGGGGGGGGGGGGGGGGGGCTGTGAAAGGGCGAGGGGAAAGGGTGAACCCTCAGATGACCTTTGACATGGGTCCAGGCATCGCCAGCATTAGTATGAACTAGGGACACTGGCTCCAGAGGGAAGGAGGATTGTGTTCTGGAATACATGAAGGGTCAGTTCTTCACATCAGCGAAGCAAACACACTGATAAATCAAGCCAGTAATGTCTGTTGTTTTTGTTGATTTGCTGGTATTGTGACAGTGGTAAACCTCATCACCAACCCATAGTTAAGCTGTTGTCAACTTTTTACTACGAAAGTTAAGTACACAATGTGACCGATGACCACAAAATCGCCCATAACTTCAAAAATTAGAATTGAGATATATTGGTGAAAAACCTGAAGGAATTTATTTAACAGTGACAGTGTTCTCAGGAAGCTGTTGAGGCATGGGGCATCCATTTTGATCAAACAAGGAGTTCAAAGATTTGGTCAAGCAGGGTCACAGTTATCATAGCAAAGAATCTTAACCTGTTGAGTGCCACGACGCCACGACCGATATTTCGGTTGATAATATACTTCCACTTCAGTGCTAGCATCCGAAATTTCAGTCTTTGACCTTTCGCTATTTCTAGCTGGAAAACCCTTGTGATTTAATCGACTTATTTGGTGTATGACAAAGGTTGAGGATCCCATCCAGTGCCCAATCATATCATACCTCATGATGTGTGTACACATACTGTGTGCCCATTGAAAGTGAAAGACCCCACAGGCTATGAGTAGTTGTCACTCACCAACAGTAGCAGACGACGCAACTCCCGGGCCTAGCAGCCTACAATTGACTCGAAAAACCTTTTCTGCTCTCAAAGCAGCGAATATTGTTCTAGAGGGGGGGCAATTCAGATCTCAAGTCAGTCGATTTGCTCGACACATGTGAAAGTGACGACGATTTGGTGCATGCAAGCGATGTTTCATTGTTGATGGGTCAATTCGACCCAGCTGACAGGAGCATTGGTATGCTGAGTGAGCCAGCCAGCATGTGTGCTTCTCTGCAGCTTGAAACTGAAGCGAAGAAGAGGAGAATTCGCCTTTGGTCTGTGCAGGGCAAAAGAGAAGACAGACTGAAGTGAGGAGGGGGGTTCATGGCAAGTGTGGGAATGGGGGGGGGGGGGGTGAGGGGTCATGGCAGACAATGAGCAGCTGCAACTCGAACTGGGACAGCTAGGTTTCAAGGGAATTTTTCACTACCAAATTTTTATCGCCCAGCAACACTGCCCGGGGATAAAAGTTCCAACTGGCGAAAACTTCCAGCTGCATGTTTATATTTTTACAAATATTTTTCTAACAAATTTTATACTTTTTTCCACATTTGTTTATATAACTGCATGCTGCTCATACCCATATAAAGATTTCTTTTTTATTTTGATGTCATCAGATAGAGGAATAAACGCAGGTTCCAAAAATGTATAGTTTTATGGGGTTTTCATAGCTAGATGAGGAGCTATGATTTTTTTTTTTTTATGCCAAAATGCAAAAAAAACAAACATGACTCTGGGGATGCACTTATTTACACAGACACCAGCACTCAAGTGGTTAAGTATTCTCCAGGGTTTCTGGAACTTTGTGCAAAACGAGCAATACTTCCAACACTTGACAGCCATTTACATTCATTTTATCCTAGTTCTGTAAGGCTGTGGAATTCACTGCCGGGTGCCATCAAGATTGCCAGAAATGCAGTCTCTTTAAAAATCAGTTGATAAGACAATCCTGAGATCTGCATATATTTATTGACTTGTCTATTTTAAGTTCCCCATATATTTTATGGTTACCTAGGCCTTAACCTAGCAGCCATTGCTTTTAACCTTTTAAATTTCATTTTTAAGAACACACACAATGATGCATTTTCTGTCGTTTACCATGAATCCAGCGACAGTGGTATGCCAGACACAGATTATTGAAAGCATGCTACCACTAAAAAAAAAGGAAAGTCCAATATCAGGTTAATTCAGCAACAACGTTATTTTGGTGCAAAACAAAACTCTGATTTGTCTCAAACATGATCTTGTTACTCAGATCGGTTTCTGATGATTTGTGGGTCATTTTGTGGGAAAAGGTCACATGTCTTCTCCCTGAATGCCATGAAATTACCAGCTTTTGTCACTGCCTACTGTGTGCTAATTAGATTATATGAAGGTTACAATATAAAAAACTGTTATAGAACTACTGTAGATGACACAATTTGCTCCCTTTAACAGTGGCATGGACTGAGAAGTGTCATGATGCTTTTCTGTGAATATTTACTTTGGGAAGAACATGAGTGATGATGGCGAACTGCTGTCTGGACAGAGGAGATTCACTGGAACTGAGGTTAATGCAGGAAAGTTGAATGCAGGTCTTCAGTTGGCTAAGGATGATCTCAACCCCCTCTTTACCCATGTGTTTCGTGAAAAGGTTCTGTTTCCTTAAAAATCTATAAGCAATGAGGAGAGCATGCAGAAGACTGCGATTGGTGCTGTTGTTTGGGGTCACAGGTCATTTCCAAGAGTGCGCAGCTGCCAACCCTCCCAAATTTTCTGGAATTTCCCAGATGTAGAAATTATTCCAGGAATTCCAATTTAAAAAGAAAGAAAATTCCAGAATTTCACATTTTGTTTACAAAAAAAAAAGTGGGTGGGGGGGGGGGGGGGGGGGGGTTTTGAAGAAGAATGATTAAGTAATACAGAATCAACTCCAAATAATGTTAAGCGGATGTATACATGGAAAATCCATTTTCTTTTAAAACCCCACATTTGTGTACTAAAACCTCAGAAGGTTAGAAAGGATTTCAGACAGAAGCCAAGCTGCCCTCCAACCCTCCAACCCCCCCCCCCCCCCCCCCCCCTTCCCTTCCTTCCTTGATTCCCGAATGTTGACCTCAGAAGGTTGGCAGCTCTGAGAGTGTCTTGAAATTGCTCAGACCTGGAGCGTCCCAAACAGTGGTAATCCTAACCTGTACACTTGTTTTGTTTAATCACAACTTGGTTTAAAAAAAAAAAAAATGATCAGTTGTTCCCACCTGTCTGTCGCAGGCATATCGGGAAAATGATTTCCTTGTGAAGTGTACGTTGTACTGATTTTCTCTAAAATTTTTATGTAAGTTGATTGTTCTTGTGTTCATGAGAGAAGTTGATTGATGTTGTTTCAAGATTTTCTTTTTTCTGCTTGTATTGTTTGTGTTTTCAAATGATGAACATTTGCTGTTATCCATTCATGTAAGGATGCAGCTTTCTTGTTTTTTGTTTTTGGCTTATACTTTTTTTTTTTAATGAAATGATGAAAATTTGCTGGAACGTATTCATATAATGATTCCACTTTCTTGTTCAATTGGGCGGTAATCAGCATGACTGGATTTGTTTCACCTTAATGTATGTTTGTTTGTTTGCTTGTTTTGCCTTTACAGGCTATTGTCTGTGATCAGATCTCTTTTGATCTTCAGGATTGTCACTGTAATAATTAATGTGAGTAGGATGGGTTGGCTAGTTCTTTGTGTGTGTGTGTGTGTGTGTGTGTTTTCACTGTCTAGTGTCAAATCAAGTCAACTCCAATCAAAATTATCTTTATTGATGGTTAAAAGAATAAGCTTCACAGCTTTTCTTTTTTTCTGCGCTCCTGCCTTTATGTGTTTGTGTGTGTGTGTCTGTGTCTCTTCTGTGTCTGTATATTTGTGTTTGTGTGTCTGTCTGTGTGTGTATGTGTGTCTCCATGTTTGTTGTGTGTGTGTGTGTTAGCTATAATGATTGGCCAAGGTGAAACTAGTTATGACTCACCTTATGACTCAGCTGGCTGTGGACGTTGTGGAAATGACCTGACAGCATTCCAGTGTTGGCATGACACAGGTGTCCTGACAGCATTCCAGTGCCAGCATGACACAGCTGTCCTGACAGCATTCCAGTGTCAGCATGACACAGCTGTCCTGACAGCGTTCCAGTGTCAGCGTGACACAGCTGTCCTGACAGCATTCCAGTGTCAGCATGACACAGGTGTCCTGACAGCATTCCAGTGTCAGCATGACACAGGTGTCCTGACAGCATTCCAGTGTCAGCATGACACAGCTGTCCTGACAGTGTTCCAGTGTCAGCATGACAGCTGTCCTGACGGCATTCCAGTGTCAGCATGACACAGCTGTCCTGTCAGCGACCCAGTGTCAGCATGACACAGCTGTCCTGACAGCATTCCAGTGTCAGCATGACACAGCTGTCCTGACAGCATTCCAGTGTGAGTGTGACACAGCTGTCCTGACAGCATTCCAGTGCTGGCATGACACAGCTGTCCTGACAGCATTCCAGTGTCGGCGTGACACAGCTGTCCTGACAGCATTCCAGTGTCGGCATGACACAGCTGTCCTGACAGCATTCCAGTGTCGGCATGAAACAGCTGTCCTGACAGCATTCCAGTGTCGGCATGAAACAGCTGTCCTGACAACAGGAAGCAGGGCAGCTCCCTGGTTCTACACTTGGCATCATGGCTGCATGCTTCCTCTCTCTCTCTCTCTCTGTCTGTGTCTCTCTCTTTTTGTCTGTCTGCCTGTCTCTCTCTCTCTCTCTCTCTCTCTCATTCCCCCCTCCCCTCCCTCCCTTCTCACACCCAAACCTCCCCCCCTCCCCCTCCCCCTCCATCCCTTCCCTCCCTTCTCACACCCTTTCCCTCTCCCCTTGCATCTCTCTCTCTCTCTCTCTCATTTCCCCCCCTCTCCCCCCTCCCCTCCTTCTTACACCCTCCCCTTTCCCCCAACCTCTCTCTTCTCATTTCCCCCCCCCCCTCCTCTCTCTCTCCACACCTTCTCCCCCCCTCCCCTCTCTCCCCTCCCCCCCCCCCCCCCCCCCACCCCCTTCTCCCCCCCCCCCTCCCCCCCTGTCCCCCCCCCCCCCCTCTCTCTCTCTCTCTCTCTCTCTGTAGCTCCTTCTCAAGTTGCGAAAACAACATATCAATCTGACGAAATGTCCAGAAGTATCCCCTACATGTTATAAACAACATGTCAGTCTAACGTATGTCCAAAAGTATCCCCTACATGTTATAAAACAACATATCAGTCTGACGTATGTCCAAAAGTATCCCCTGCATGTTATAAACAACATGTCAATGTAACGTATGTCCAAAAGTATCCCCTACATGTTATAAACAACATATCAATCTGACGTATGTCCAAAAGTATCCCCTGCATGTTATGAACAACATATCAATCTGACGAAATGTCCAAAAGTATCCCCTACATGTTATATACAATATATATCAATCTGGCGTATGTTCAAGAGTATCTCCTACATGTTAGATGCTTGATTGGAAGTTTGAAACAGTCTGGTGTGGAATGTGCTAGTGAGTGCGAATGGGTAACTTGTGAATACTTTGTTTGTGATTTTGAATTGTCGGAAGATGAAGAGTGAAGGTCCTCCAGCAGAAAGGCATAAGACTGTCTACAAAGCTTTAGATCTGCAAGGCTGTAGTCCATTCTTTCTGTATGGATGTGAAACATGGACCCTGTATCAAAAGCGTATTAAACAGCTAGAACAGTTCCATGCACGATCGCTGCGTATGACTCTGGGCATTCGCTGGCAGGACAAAGTCACAAACTAAGAGGTGTTGGACAAAGCAGGCTTGACAAGCATTGAGTCCATGTTGCTGTAGGCTCAGGTACACTGGACTGGGCACGTCGTCAGAATGGACGACAGCTGCATCCCCAGACAACTGATGTATGGTGAGCTCAAGAAGGCACACACACAGACAGAGAAGGCCCAAAATGAAATACAAAGACTCCCTCAAGAGCAATCTTAGATAGTGCAGCATCCAGCCTCGCAAGCTCGAAACCCATGTTGCTGACAGATCCTCTTGGAGGACCATCACCTTCAAAGCAACAGCTGCCTTCGAAGAGGACAGAAGACTGCGTTTTGCCGCTGCAAGGGACAGACAACACAGGGCCTTGTCCTCCTCAGTCCCAAACTCAGACCATCGATGTGATACGTATGGACGCCTGTGTGCTTCCAGCTTCGGGCTGCGGAGTCACATGCGCTGTCATCGTCATCGCTGAGTTCACAGACCATCGTCCTCGTCAGCTCCAATGGACCACTACTGTGCTCTCCTGCCTCCCTTAACTCCCAGCCTCTCTTGCCCATCTCCACCATCCCTCTTCCCATCAAAGATCTCTTTGTATGTGTTCTCAGGAAAACTTGGAAAATCAAGACTGGCAAACTGTGATTCGGACACTTTTTCACCTGTTGATTGGTGTAGGCGATGATGATGATCTCTCTTCTGATTATCGTGGAACTGATCATGAATTGTCAGTCAGTGAAAGGATCTAGGTAGTTCTGAAGCTTGTGCACATGACAGTGAGTCATCGCTCAATGAGTTTTGTTAATCATTTAGGTTATGGTGTCTTTTTATTTTCATACCTTCACTGTACTTCATTTTAACTCACCTCATGCCAACATCAGCATGCAGACATCATTGTAACAATGTTTACTTCCCAGTGTTCCCAGCATTTGCATTGTACCTTTAACAATATTTCCTGTTTGGGTGAGGTATCAAGTTCCAAAGTAACCTGGTGGACATATCAGGTTTGAAAGAAAACAAGCAAAGTCAGTTTTGCAATAGCACAATGACAGTATGATTTACCCTTTCCAAATTTTGAATGCTTAACTCTGTAGTATTGAGAATTTTTCTCCATTACAATGGTAGCAGACGTTGGACGTTTTTCATATGTGTCCTATGGTAAATGATTTTAGTAGTTTTGGTCATTTGTTTGTTTGTTGCTGTTGTTCATGCTCCATACATTGTCAGTTTGACTGCTGACAGTCATTCAGTCTGGCTCGCCCATTCCCGGCAACATGTAGACTCCTTCTTTAGCAGCTCCAGTGCCAGTGGGGTGACAAGAATCTGTTAATTCCTGGTCCATGTGAGGCAACCTGTCGGAGAGGACTCTGCACTGTAGCCGAGTCCTGTTGGTGAGGATTCAGTATGTAGTCTGTTTTGATACATGCACTAGGAACGCCGTATACTATGCCTCCTGCTGCTGATGGTAGTGATTGCTTGGACACACAGTCTGCACGGGTTGATTTCTTATCGCAGAAAGATACTGCACTGGGGTTTTTGTTGTTTTTGGATATTTTTTTTGGTAGTGACGTAAGAGTTTACTTCAATTCTGTGACAGCCCTGATATGGCCCTTTGTGGTCGGCTGGGTTGTAGGTCACATTGTCTCTCTCTCTCTGTCACCACTGTTCCTTAGATGACTGTCCCCATGAACTTGCTGACACTGACAACAGTTCACCTCAACTTGCCGATACTGATAGGAATCGTTGGTACCTGCCGAAACCAGTGATGGTGTCCACAGACTGGCCAACATGGGCAACATTCCCCATGAACCTGCAGGCTCTGACGACATTCCCCATGAACCTTCTGACTCTGACAACATCCCCCATGAACTCTCTGACTCTCACAATATTCCCCATGAACTTTCTGACACTGACAACATTCCCCAATAACTTTCTGACTCAGACAACATCCCCCATGAACTCTTGACATCTCCCATCAACTCTCTGACTCTCACAACATTCCACATGAACTCTCTGACACTGACAACATTCCCCATGAACTTTCTGACTCTCACAAGATTCCGTGTGAACTTTCTGACACTTGATGACATTCCCCATGAACTTTCTGACACTGACAACAGACATTCCCCTTGAACATTTTGGCTCTGACAACATTCCCCATGAACTTTCAGACACTGATGACATTCCCCATTAAAGTGCAGACACTGACAACATTCCCCATGAACTTTCTGACTATAACATTCTGCATGAACTTTCTGACACTGACAACCTTCCCATGAAATTTCTGACTCTGATGACATTCCTTATGAACTTTCTGAGTCTAACGACATTTCCCATGAACTTTTTGATTCTGACAACATTCCCCATGAACTTCCCGACCCTGACAACATTCCCCATGAACTTTCTGGCTCTGACAACCCTCCCCATGAAATTTCTGGGTCTGACGACATTCTGCATGAACTTTCTGACATTGACAACATTCCCCATTTATTTTCTGACTCTGATAACATTCTTCATGAACTTTCTGACTCTGATAACATATTCCATGAACTTTCTGACTCTGACAACATTCCCCATGAAGTTTCTGGCTCTGATAATATTCCCCACAAACTTTCTGCTCTAATGACATTCCCCATGAACTTTCTGACTCTGATATCATTCCCCAGGAACTTTCTGATGCTGACAACATTCCCAATGAACTTTCTGACAACATTGCCCATGAACTTCCTGACTCTGACGACATTGCACATGAACTTTCTGGCTCTGACAACATTCCCCATGAACTTTCTGACTCTGATAACATCCCCATTAATTTTCTGGCCCTGAAGCCTTCCCCATGAAGTTTCTTGCTCTGACAACATTCCCCATGAAGTTTCTTGCTCTGACAACATTCCCCATGAAGTTTCTTGCTCTGACAACATTCCCCATGAAGTGTCTTGCTCTGACAACATTCCCCATGAACCTTCTGGCCCTGACAACATTCCCCATGAAGTTTCTGGCTCTGACAACATTCCCCAGGAGGTTTCTGGCTCTGACAGCCTTCCCTATGAAGTTTCTGGCTCTGACAACATTCCCTATGAACCTTCTGGCCCTGACAACATTCCCTATGAAGTTTCTGGCTCTGACAACATTCCCCATGAAGTTTCTGGCTCTGACAGCCTTCCCCATGAACTTTCTGGCTCTGACAACATTCCCCATGAACTTTCTTGCTCTGACAACATTCCCCATGAACTTTCTGGCCCTGACATTCCCCATGAACTTTCTGGCCCTGACATCCTTCCCCATAAAGTTCCTTACTCTGACAATATTCCCCATGAAGTTTCTGGCTCTGACAGCATTCCCCATCAACTTCTAGACTCTGAGGACAGTTCCTGCGAATTTACCAACTTCAAAGACCTTGACTGGCCACAGACTGTTGTGGAGGAGAGATGCAAAAAAAAAAAAAAAAGAAAAAAAAAGAAAAGAAAAATGAGGCACCTCAAGATGGAGCATGAAGGAAGACTTGTTATGATAGCTTAGGAGGAGGATGCAATGGACGTCCACTCTAGTACATAACAGAGGTATACTCAGTGCTTCCTTTCACAATGTATCCTGAATGTGCTTGCATCACCCAGGTCCAAGAGATACATGCACCTGCAGTGTTGGTCAGGAAATTCTATAAACACACTGGGAGATGCATTCAAGAAGTGGGATAAAACTTAACTGCTTGAAGTGACTCGTGTTTCTTGTGTGTAGAGGAAGTCTAACCATGAACCATAGGTGTATTTTTTATTTCATTTTATTTAAAAACATAAACTTTCTTATGGTGATGCCATGCTAAAAATACTTTGGGGGGAGTTGGTTAGAAAAACTGAATGCATTGTATGAAGATTTTGTCTCTCATAGCACCTAACACTACACAAGAGATTATGTGTAACCAGTTCTTTCCCTTGCTGATTGACATCCCATTTAATTTTATTTGATACCTCTTAATAAAAGCAAAGTCCGCATCTTCAACTTCAATGTGAAGTCATTTCTGCTCTACGGATGCAAGACATGGCGGACAACACAGACAATGCAACGGAAGATTCAGACATTCTTCAACACCTGTCTGAGGCACATCTATAAAATCCAATGGCAGGAGAAGATTCGAAACGAAGATCTGTGGGAGCGAGTGGGACAGGAACCAGTGGCCAAGCAGGTACTGCGAAGGAAGTGGGGCTGGGATCGGACACACCCTCAGGATGCCAGTGTCCAGCACCACTCACCAAGCCCTGACCTGGAACCCATAGGGAAAGAGGAAGAGAGGTTAGCCTCGCAACAGCTGGAGGCAAGACACTGAGGTGGAGCTGTAACAACAAGGGACCAACTGGACTGGAATGGCCAGAGCAGCCCAGAAAAGAGTGCAGTGGTGAAGGGTCGTCGATGGCCTATGCTCCACCGGGAGCGATGTGCATAATGAATGAATGAATACAAACATAAAAGCCTACTGATGTATATCAAGGGAAAGGGTGAAACATTAACGCTGCTCTCGGTAAGTTTTCAAACACTTTTGGGGTAAGATGAAAATGCTGTTATGATGGGGGAAAAAATGAAATTTTGACTGATTTTTACATGCAAATGACCAGCATTCCTTGTTCTAAGCTCATGACATCACATATGCCATTTCTGTTAAAGAAAAAAATGAAAAACAGTTTCAATTAGCCAGGGCCTAGAACTTGGGATGAAACATGATTGCATCAGTGAGTGGGAGATGGAAAAACAGGAGAATATTTTTCAGACTGCCATCTGATACACATGGCACAGCCAACCGGAACAGTGCCTTGCCATCACACACACACACACACACACACACACACACACACACACACACACACACACATACACACACACACATGCACATACATATACATGCACACATACACACGCATGTGCACACATACACATGCACATATACACATACACACATACTGGCACAAAAGTATTGAGTGTTAATCTTTTGTTGTCATGATCACATGATCTGTCATAAAGTATACATATTTATGAATACTGTCATGAAGATAAGTACACTCATCAGCGATTGGATACTCTTTAGCTTGTATATCCACAGACATGTGGTATGTCTGCTCAGGTCATATATTCATACATGTTAGCAGCTATATCCAACATGCCTTTATTTACAGTGTATGTGATAATTTGAGAAGTTTCAAGGGTAGGAGAGGTGTGTGTTTTGTTGGTTTTTTTAAAGTGGGTGTGGCGGATGTTAGTCCCAAACATTCCAAAAGTCTCTGATCGAGGGTCCTTAACCTCTACCATGCTACCTGGGTCTTCCATGACCCAGTGACTCAATAAAAATGTCATATCTGATGAACTGATAGAGCTATGCTGACGAAACAGTAGGAGTTTGTCAACAATCTTAATAGCCATTAGTCACAAACATTTCATGTATGGGCACAATCAATTACCAGCATAATCAGTCGCATTTCCCCCAGGACCTGTACATTTTAATGGGTCACACATGACCCACACCATCAGGTGAGGAATAAGGTGCTGAACCGCCCTTTATCAGGTGTGGGTCTTATTCATGGCGAATGTGGTCAGAGCCAGAAAGTTCACAATCTGAATAGGGATAAGCAATAGGGAAAAGCCTCTACAAAATGGGTGGGTCTTGGGCAGCTACAGGATCAGGTCTGCAATGTCAAAAACTTCATCTGGTAAGGTTAACTGAAGTCTTGAATCATGCTCCGGTAGGGCACAGCGTTTGTTTGGACAGGCAAGTTATAAAGACAAAATGTTCATGTCTGTGGCACCCAGCTAAGATAAAAGCAATTGCTTTGGACAGGGAAGTGTGAGATTTTTGTTTGTTTGTTTTGTTCACATCTTCTGTGTGAAAGCGTTCTTCCACCATTCATGTCCCGTACTCGTCCATGTCCAGGTTCATCCGGACGCGGCATCAGCTCCAGGGAGCAGTAAATGTCAGGTCGTCATGAGGCCACCCACTACAGGAGGCTCTTCCTCTCCTGAACAGCTTCGGTGGTGGTTGGAGGCACCTGTTTTGATCCAACATGAGCTGAGCTCCATCTACCAAAACCCTTATTGAGAATGAAAACAGGGTTTCTCTCTCTTTCACTCTTAATTCTCTTTTCCTCCCCCCCTCCCCCTCCTCTCTCTTAAACATGCTGAAGAGATCCATAGGTCCCTATGACTTACTTAGAATACTGTTTTTGAATTTTCTGTTATGTATTTGGAAAAAAAAACAACAGAATCTTACTCTTTCTTGTTCTCTCTCTCTCTCTGTGTCTCTCTCTTTCTCTCTACCCTGCGTTTCTTCCACTCCTCTCTGTCATATTTTATTTCATTTTTTTTTATTTTTAACCTCTTTCTGTATGCTTTTACATTACTGCTTTGTCTTATTTTACATCGTTGACCTTACTTAGGGCAAGGGTTGGATGTGAAAAAAAAGGCACACTTGTGCATATCTATTATCTTGATAAATAAAGAATTTCGTCTTGTCTTCTCTCAGTCTCTGTCTCTCTCTCTCTCTTTCTTTTCTCTTTCTCTTCTCTCTCTCTCTCTCTCTCTGTTTGTCAATTAATCAAGTTGAAGTAGAGGACTGAGGAACTGTTCAGGGCATTGTTCATGTATTTTATATCCATATTCAAGTGCCTTAAAAAAAAAAACAGCATAATATTACAACTTCACAGATGAAGTGTGTGTCCCCTTTTGTGTTCATTGATGGGATTTGTTGTTCTCTCTGACATAAAAAGTATGAGGTGGTGCTTGGTACAGTAAAACGTGTGGACATGGAACTTGAGAAATCTTAAAAAGAAGTAAACAAACGGGAAGGTCAGGAAGAACAATCACCATACAAGTTGTGATGGTTGAAATATGTGTCTTGGTACTTCAGTCGCCTATAGCATTCAGAACAGGTTAAAAGGGTGGAGTCTATAGGGGTAGAGGGGGGAGGGGGAGGAGGAGAAGGGGTCTTTATTGAGAGGTTTTTCTGTGAAGAAGACAAAATGTAGATGTGCAGAGTTTTAGGTTCAAAACCACAGACCTCTGTCATGGAAAATGCTGATGTTTAGCCCCATGGCTGTAGGAATTTTTTTTTTTTTTTCACTCAGGACACTTCACAACTACTTCACCGTTGTCTTCTGCCATTATTATGTAGAGAGTGAACTGATTGACTTTGTGATTTAGGCAGTTTTCAGTTCAGAGTCTGGAGGGGTGGGTGAGGCTTGAAAACTGGACAATGTCGTGAGTGAAAAGTGTTCCTCGGTCAAGGGATTGACAGCTTGTATGATGTATGCACTTGGTGTAATTGTTCATGTGGCATGTACAAGATCCATATGTGCATTTCACAATGGCTGATTTGCTGTCGGGATGGCATATCTAACCCCTGAAGAAGTGCACATGAACGCTCTCAGACTTTTTCACTCCATAATTACCTTAAGCAGCTGGCCTCTAACATAAAAGTGATGCGCACCTTGTAGAACTCTTTCTCGGACTGGTCCAGGCTGGCTGCATTGTTCCTGCCTTAGAACTGTAGTAGCTGTGTTAGGCAATACACTGACACAAAACGTAAGCGTGGACTAAACTAAGTGCGTATGACTAATGCTTCACGCGCTCACAGGGTTAAATTGATGATGTATGACTGTTGACTGATTCAAGTATGGTGTACTGATGGGATTGCAAAGTTTTTTTTAGACATGTTGTAAGAAAATGGTGATCGAAATTTGACCCGCATTAATTTCTTACAGTAATAAGTAAAGGGAATCGATGTAGTAATCTGTGTGTGTATGTGTGTGTGTTTGTGTGTGACATGATATCAGAGTATTTGTTTTTAAAAATGTTTTCTGTTTACCTTGGTGCAGAAACTTTGCTGGTTAGTTATGATGATTGATTGATTTTTTTTTTAGGGTATTACCTGACACCTCCAATTAATTATTTCACAAGAATTGCTCTTCATGTTTGTGTATGTGTGTGTGTGGTGGGCGAATGTCTTTTATGATTACCCTCCCCCTCCCTTTTTATGGACTTTTGTCTATGCAGTTGCAGCATGTTTAGTTTTTCTACAGTGGAAGATACAGGCATGCCTACCGTCCCTGACCATCCGGGATTTTGTCCCGGAAAGTTGATTTTAGAAGCCACTGTCCCGGTAATCTCGGATTTGCAACATGCGTCCCGGAAAAAAAAATCGGATATCCCGGAAAAAAAACATCGGGAGTTAAAAAGCTGTTTATTGTGCTGCACAGAACTGAGCCAAGAATATCTCTGCTAGAGTGAGTAGACGTAATACACATGCGCGCGAAAAAAAAAAAAATCACTTTCAAATCAGAACATGGCGTGGAAGAGGAGACATGGTGTCGACACAGAGTCGGATTCTGACTCTTCGGATAGGTCAGAAAGGAGTGAAAAGAAGAAGGAAACGACCGTGAAGCGAGGTTGTGTCTTCAAAAAAGAATTCTCGGAAAAGTGGCCTTGTCTACAACAAGGGAGGAAAGGAGTTTCATCTATCTTGACACTGTTCTGTCCCTGATTTTACGGATTTGTCCCTGATTTCTGTCTGTATTGTCCCTGAAAGCAAACTTTGGGGTAGGCATGCCTGAGGACAGAAGTATAGTATGAATGTTTTTGTGATTATCATGACACTGAATATAATTGTTTATGAACTGATATAATTATTCAGAAGTGGAGAAGCATGTATTTCAGCTTTTTTGTTGTTGTCTTAATTGCAGCTTGTTTTGTGCCTTCTACATTTTTTTTTAAAGTATTATGCAGAGTCTCTTGCAAACAATCGCAATAATTCCAGCGTGCCGCTTAGCATCAGTGAGCAGACTATTTGGCCATGACTGCATGGAATGCTGTGATTCTTTGACTAGAGACATTCCTGACATCCGGCGCTGTATGTAGCCATGGTTAAAAACTGTTTATGACCTGCTTAGTTAACTTGAACCCCTAATTAATACACAGAATGTAAAAAACAATATTTGTGATTAACTTTTTTTCAAATGTTTGGGTGGATGGACGGGGTAGACGGAAAAACAAAGGGCGTATAAAAGAAAATGTTTCTTTTACAAAGAATATATAACAGAAATATCTTTTTTTTTTATCTGGTTCTTCAGTCGTTTTGTTCTAGAAGTGTTGTAATTATGAAAGCACTTGTGGAATACAGGAAGGAAAAGAAGTATGTCACATGTTTACAAAATGAACTTGATGTTTGTCATCAGACCACTTTTGGTGGGAATAAAGATTTCAACGCAGAGACCTGGAACTCAGCTCTGACCTTCTTGACCTCAGTCAGTGCTGTACACTTCCACTTGACAGAATTTGATTCTTGTCATTACACGAAGAAAAAGGTTCTGAGATTTTAACTCTGTTGAAAAGCAGCTGGGCACTGGGGTACTACCATGGCGGAAAAAAAAAACGTCAGATGTCTCAGCACTGCTTCAAAATAGTTTTCTTGACAAGCTCAAGCATTGTCAGTCAGTTTGCTCAAATGGACATGTTCACCTGTTACTTTGAAATTTTTTGTAAATTTGTTCCATGTGGTGTTTATCTACCTATCAGCCTATCAGCAACATTATTTCTCTCTCTCTCTCTCTCTCTCTCCTGTCTGTCGTCTCTCTCATGTTTATCTACCTGATGGCATTAGGTGCCAAAGACATGTGATGCTATGCTTCCAGAAATTTCAGTGTGCTTCAGAAATTATGCTGTTTCATGTTAGTTACCTGGGATTCTGTTTCTAGAATATTCCATGCGTTGTGATTAGTTACGCTACATCACAGTTCTTGAACATACAATTTCAAAATTACGAAATGGGGGAGATTTGTGGCTATTTTTCAAAAAGCCTGTTGTAAATTATGATACCCCGCCTTGGCTTGAGGCTGTGTCAGGTCAATTGACATAGGCTAGAACACCAAGACTGCATCAAAATGTTATGCTCTGCATAGTTATGTGGGGATTGTCTTCAGTTGTGACAAGCTCCTAGCATAACATTATCAGTCTCCAAAATCCCCCCAAAGTTGGGTTGTGGCTGCCCATGTGGGGGGTAATCAGAAACGGTCACACACGTAATGTTCTCATCCCCAGCTGATGCATTTGTACAATGGTGTTCAAGTACCTAGGCTGCTTGGATGATCCCTGGAGTCTTTTAGCCAGGGTACGACAACAACAACATCAATTATGATACCGTCAAAGATCATTTTTTCTATTTTGAGACAGTTTTAACAGACATGGAATGTGAAATTGTGGATTTTCTGATGGATGCAGGCTTTGAATATATATTCAGTCTATTGCCTGTCTGGATGCGGCTCGTCAAGCAGCTTTTTGGTTTTAATCTGACATCCAGGTGGTGGTGAGACTGCGTGCAGTTCAGAGCAGACACTGTCTGTCTGTTCTGTGGTGTCTGTCCTACCCTATCACCCTCTTGTAAATTTCATGGCACCCGCTTTTTTTTTCATTTTTACTTGCACTGATGTGTGTCTCTCTGAGGGTGGAAAAACAGCCGAACTGCTTCTGCCCGCAGCTTGATCTAGTTTCATCAGCATCAAGGATTTTGATATACTTAGGTACAGTTTTATCTGTATGGTGCATAGGGGTTGTTTGGATTGGGGGTTTTTTTTGTTGTTTTTTCTATGGCAAGGCTCAAGACGTTCATTTTTGGGTGGTGTGACAGTGCAGTGAGAGTTCTGTGTGGTTTGCTGCATGTAAGAAAACTGAGATGGGAGACTCAAACCAGTTCTTTTTTTGTCCATTTCATTCCAGCCAGCATTTCATGTCCACTAAAGTGCCTTCACAAGAACAGGAGTGTTTTTAACTGATGATACTAAATGTACCTCACATCTGATGGGGGCGTCTTCTCTTCTGTAGTTTCTTTTGGGATTCCAGTGAAAAAGGTTTTGGGTTAGTTTTGTGAGTGTGTGTGGAATATGTGTGTGTGTATGTGTGTGTGTGTGTGTATGTGTGTAATATGTATGTGTATTGTGTGTGTGTGCGAGTCGTCTCCCTCAAAAAAGTGTTTTTTCCTGTCCACTATAGTCCCGTTTGTGTAAACCCCTCAGTGGTGATTGTGTTTAACCTTTATTTTCTGTGCTATATCCCATGGCTGTCAACTTAAAGTCCTTTAAGCCTGTGAGACTGATTGACTGCTTTCCAAAGATTTTTTTGTCCCCTTTTCTACAGTGATTGTGTTCTTTTCATGCCACATTCCAATGCATGACTGTCATTTATGGTAATCTGCTTCCTTAGTTTGCAGCTAAATTGCACGTGAGTTATGGCATATAATAGTGTGTGCTTTTCACCAAGTACCTTGCTTTCTCTTCTTTAAAAACAGTATATGTTTATTGACTGAATTATTTGATTTTTAAAATTCACTTAATGAGTTTACAAATGTGAAAGATGGAGGCAGGTGGTAACGTCATGGTGCATCATACCATCTTCCTGAGTCTTTTTATTGTGTAAACATGCACAAAGTGCACATTGCTGCGTTTTTGTTTGTTTGTTTGTGTTTTTTTTACTTGCTTCCAGAGAATTCCATTTTTGCAGCCATCTGTTTCAGTTTTGCAGCGCACAAGGTCGGCTTTGCACCGTTGTTGGTTTCCTTTGTGTATGTGTACTGCGTATGTATACAGCTTTCACCGACACAGCCTGTCATGTGTAATGTGTATGTGAAACTGTGGGAGGAAGCGTGGGTGCTGGTGGGGGGTGTTACCGTGTTGTGCCTGCTTCTCAGGTTTTCTTCAGTTCTACGCAACCACGCTTACAAACGTTTTGGTGTTCTGCTTCGAAGTGTAAAGGTCATGATTCTTTTTTTTTTTTTTTTTCAGTTTTCAGTCAGTGCCTTTGACCTGCAGTTTTATTGGTTTGTTTTTGATGGTATTATGGTTATTTGTGCTCGCCACATCCAGCGCAGCTATTCAGTGTGGCGTGCATCAGCAGGTTCGATTGTTTGGTTACTTTGCATGACAGATGATTCACATGGTGTGGTCGTCTTTGTGTGATTTTTGTGGTTGTACATATAGCAGAGGCATATGGCGATGTATAATGTGTAATTGTAGTGGTGTGTATAGACATACATGACAGGATACAGTTGATTGGACCTTTTATTTTTCTGACCAATTTCACTTTTCTAGACACTGCTTTTTGTCTTTCTGTTGCACCTTTTGTTTTTGTCTCTAAAAAAAAAAAAAAAAAAGTTTCTCAAGAGTTGTGTCTGTGCTTGAAGAGAAAGAGTTTGCCTTCAGGAGAGAGGAAACATGTACATTGTTGATAGTAGGTTAACTTGTTGTTTGACAACGGCAGCTTGTAGAATTACGAAGCTGTGCATCGTCGGTCAGCATTGAAAACTTCAGCGGAGCGTATCTGCCACGCCCAGTCTTCCCAAGGCATGACTTGTTAAATCCACCGCGCCACCCCTACCTCCAACATCCTTTGGGCTTTTTTTTTTTTTTGTTTGTTTGTTTGTTGATATAAAAGCCCTTTGAGTTCGACGATGTTTGTTTATCAGCAACATTAAGACCCCTGGAGAGATGACACACTGTGTGGTCTTTCAGAGTAACCTGTATTCCTACCTTTCTCTAGAAATTTCATGTTGGTCATTTCCCCTTTTCCCTGTCACCAGCTCTGACTGGGCCTTTCAGTTGATCGCCCTTTGTTGTTGTTCACCGGTTTTCTGTCGCCCCCTCACCTACCGTTGCTCATGGAAGTCTGTACACTTTTTTTCCCCCCAAGTTTAACCTTATTTCTTTTTTTTACCAGCTTTTATGTTGTAATCAGCTTTTATGTTGTATCAGGTGACTTGGTAGTGACATATTCTGAGTGGACACTTGCTGTTCATTCTGAGTGTCTATTTACATTATATAGACTTTAAAAATGTTTTTTGTGTGTGTGTGTGCACTGTCATGTGAAAAGTTCTTTTGGGGCTCGTAAATCAAGTGAAATGGCTTGCGCCTCAAGCAGGGCTGAGTGTTATTTGCCTTAAGTTCAGGATGTCCTTATTGTGTTGCAAAATGCTGGCGGTTACTGTACATTGTAGGTGGTAGTAGTTTTCTCTGGGGGATTTTCTTCCTGTGTACATGATGATGATGGTGGTGTGGTCATCTGGGCTAGGATTTGAACTGACATTGAAACAGTCAGGCTCAGGTTGAGTGGATTTTCATGACATGTGCCATTGCTGGCTCCGTCATTTTAGACACTGTCGTAGTGATCACAGTTAACATGTTACTGTATGTGTTTTGTATGTAAGTGTGAATTCATGTATCAGACACATTTCTCTCATCAAAATCATATCCCCTTGATCTCAACCTGTTTATTCGGGGTTCCCTAAACTATTTTATACACACACAAAATTGAAGAAAAGCGTTAGTGTAAAATCATTACTAACTGAACAAGGAAAGAAGAAAAAACAGGAAAGAGTTGTATAAGAACTGAGTCTTCAACATCTGCTATATCATAAGGTGAAGACTTGACCGCACACAGAATCAGTCACTGCAAGGGGCAGGTCACCAGAAGAACAGTGGGCAGTTTGAGATTGAGTGAACCAAGTCGGTTCTGTTGGAACCACTGTACTGCCCTCAATAGTGATAACTGCAGGGAAATTAATAACTGCAAGGGTTTAGGCCACCTGGAAAGCAGCGGGTAAATGTTTGGAACTGAGCAGACAAAGTCAGCTTTGTAAAAACCACTGCATTGCATCAAAATTGGTAACTGCAAGGAGTAGACTACCTGGAAAACTGTGGATGATGAAGCTAAAGATTGAGTTGATACAGTCAGCTCTAGTGGAGCCTAGTCAGCAATGAGCTGCGCAAGTATACTGGTATTGATGAAATGTTTTAGCTAAGCAGGTTTACTGAGGAGTTACAAAAAAACATGAAAGATCGAAACTTGCTAAAGGTAATGTTGAAACCTGTAGTGTGCCATTGCCTTGGTGAAAGGGGAAAAAAGATTCTTTTTTTCCTAAACTGGCAGAAATCAGAGTGTTGATGTTCACTCATTTTCTATGTCGTCGTGGGATCTTCTCCAAATCGACTGGTGATGTCTGCTCAGGTCCAACATTGCCAGCCGGTGTGAGTGCTGCTCGATGCTATAAGGCATTTTTTTTTTTTTAGCACTGTCTGTCCCACAAGAGGACACAAAGCACAAGACTAACAGAATATCTCAAGACCAGAAAATTCTCTTTAACAGCCATCAGTTAATATCGCACGAATTCTTGCCTGAGACATCTTTGAACAGCCAAAAGAAAATAAAATCAATAAAAGGAAGAAAAAAAAAAGAAAAAGGTTGTGTGGTTACAGAAACGCATACTCCATAATGGAAAAATCAAGAAGGCCATTGAAATCATGTAAAGGTCTTTATTCTTGAACAAGGACTTAAGGAATGAACTGCTCAACAGCATTGCGAGCAGGACATACTCCAGGAGGTCACAGGTCAGACTGAGCTGCGGTTTCAGAGTGCCAGAGAAATATGGCAGGACACGATTGAAACCTAGGGTGTAGAAACACAAGAGTTCTCCTGGCCCAAGTCTTTTCTGGAGTCATATGGCAGAACTGGGAAATGACTTCTCCTTGAAAGGCATAGCATTTTGTTTCATCAAAGGCAGGCTTTTAGAGTATTGAAAGGCTGCTGCTATTGTCATAGTGCTCATTGTGCTGGCTATTGATGTGACAGTAGAATGGATTAAATGAAATGTGTGGAAAGCTCAATATGCAAATGTCTCTTTTTGCTTTATTTATGCTCTCATTCACTGGAGTGATGTGTTTAGATCCATTTTTTTTCTGTGTATGTTTTAACCACTGCAAAAAATATGTATGGACGTTTTTTAAATGTGTGCATGAATTCATATGTGTATGTGTGAGAGAGAAAGTGAGAGTTTTTTTTTCCTTTTGTTTTTTCTTGGAGGAAAAAATGAGCATCACATATCTCTTTACTGGAGTTTGAATAGTTTACATTTTTCTTCAGATGTATGTATACTAATTTGGATTCACTATTCCTACACTTGTGCAGATGTTGCATATCATTGCATAATTCGATGCAAATGTAATTGTGCTGACATTTTTCACCAGTATAAGAAGTCTGTTTACTGATTCTTTTTTTTTTTTCACTCTATATGAATATGAATAAAACTTTTCCTACAATCGTGTCTGTGTGTGTGTGTGTGCGCGCGCGCGCATGTGGGTGTGTGTGTAAATGCTGTGCGTACACATTTGTCATCATGCTATAATTGTATAGTCATTACCTATTCTTGCATTGGCAACGTAGTGAGAACATGCTTTTTGTGATTTAGTCAATCATCAACAAACAATTCAATTCTCATTTTTTTTATTCATTTTTCAAGAAACATTACCGTAAACGGTCATCCATTTACGGTAAACAGTCATCCATTAATCAAGTTTACTAACGATTCAAACAATGCAGATCACAGGCTATCTCAACGTAGTTATTGTATTCCAATAATTATTTCTTAAAAATAATGATGAAAAAAAAGAAACAAGAGAGAGAGAGAGAGATGTACATAGTCCCAAAATCTCAACAGTTTCCATGTATAATGTACAAGTAGGGTAACTCCAGCTCCCATGATGAAATGATTACAGGCCCGTAACTCCAGTCGAACACAGCACACAGACCAAAGAAGATATCCCCCAAGGGATGTCTCTTTCTTCTTTGTTTTTTCTGTGTGCTCTGTGGCATCATTTCTGCCGTTCGTTTGGAGTTATGGGACTGTAATTATTTCATCATGGCAGCAAGAGTGACCCTACTTGTTTGTGATTTACTATTTGCTGCTTTCTTTAAGATTTTCTTTCAGTTCTATGTATGTTTTAAGCTACACAATTATAATAGTCATGATAATGATCACTTATGGCGCTTAATCTTACATAAGCCCTAAGCGCTTACAAATACAAAAAGATTTTTTTTTTGATACATAGATGAAACCAATTAGAAGATAAATATTGCAATAAGTACCATGCATCTACAAAAAGAGTGCATATTGGCGCGCGCACACACACACACACACACACACACACACACACACACACGATCCCACACACTGTCTCACAACAGTGTACACAACAGCATGCATGCACACACATTCATGTGTGCACGCATACACACGTCCGAATTAATTTGATGGGGAAGGGGAAAGAACTGCAATTGATAGGTGAAGATGGTTGTTTTAAGAGATGCCTTGAAGCCTGACAGAGAGTTTGAACTATGCAAATATATTGGGAATTTATTCCAGGAAACCAGACCTTGAAGAGAAACAGAGCGATCGCAGTAGGTTTTAGTTCAAAATCGAGGGAATTTGAGCGTGTTGTCAATAGAAGAGCGCAACTATCTAGAAGGAACATAGAGATGAAGGAGATCAGAAAGGTAGGAAGGAGCTAAGCCATTCAAAGATTTCAAGCAGAGTAAAACAATTTAGGGCCTAATGAGTAAAACGAGCTAGCGTTCAGCAAGAATGACCTGCCTTTTCATGCGAGAGATGTCACTGGTAGGCACCCCCAAAGCAAACCCCGTCAGTCAGTTGAGTAGTTCAATCTAAGAGAAACACACACACACACATGAGTGTGAACTGGTACACCTGTTATACAGACAATCAAAATCCCGATGTTATCCTGGCATGCATATCAAATCAAATGTTTGACTGTTGAGATCTAATTGCTTGACCCATAAACTAAGTGAGAAAATTGTATTCTATTTGCACTGGAAAGATGGGCAATAATCTTTCCCTGATTCTCACCCGACTCAAGTTCCTATGGGCTTGGTGCAGTGATTCTTCGGAGAAACAATAAAGGTGAACTCCAGCCCATGCCTTCGCTTGTCATACACTGACATCATCAGAGCAGAAATACAGTCGGATTGAGAAAGAATGTCTAGCAAGTGTGTGGGCCTGTGAACAGTTTTACAAGTACCTAGTGGGACTACATTTATTTGAACTCCTCACTGACCATTGACCACTTGTTCCACTGGTGTCCACAAAAGATTGAGACCAAGCACCCCCAAGGTGTCAACGACTTCTTATGAGGATGGCACGTTTTAATGCAGTTGTACGCCACGTACCAGGCAAGGACTTGGTCATTGCTGACTGCCTAAGTCGCAACCCTTTACCGATGCAAGAAGAAGACATGGAAAATGCTGCAGAAGCTGACTTACACACTGATTTGGTACAGTCATTGTGGCCAGTCACTGACCGAGATTGAAGTTACTGCGAGCTGCAACTGATGAAGATGAAGATCTTCAGAAAGTTATTGAGTTCATTCAGGAAGGCTGGCCTATGCAGGTTCCATTGACACTGCGACCATATGAAAAGGTCACGAGTGACCTTTCTGTTGTAAATGGACTGGTGGTTTATCAAGACAGAGTCATGATTCCAGCAAGCCAGCGAGCAGAGGTTTCTGCAAAAACTCCATGAAAGCCATCAAGGTCTATCAAAATGCCTTGAATTTGCTAAGTTGACTGTCTTTTGGCCAGGTCTCTGAGGTGAGGTGATTTGAAACACCTTATGGAAAACTGTCAGATCTGTCAAGAAAACAAGCCAGCACAGCGACACCAACCGCTACGTCCAACTGAACTTCCGCAACGGCTATGGTCAAGACATGGAGCTGACTTTGCCAAATTTCAAGGAAAGAGCTACCAGGTTGTGACTGACTATTACTCAAGATGGATTGAGATCAAGCAAGTCACATCACAACAATGGCCACCATGTAACTCTTATGGCATGGCTGAATTTGCAGAAGAGTTTGGTTTTTGATCACCGTACATCAAGCCCACACTTTCTACAAGCCAGTGCTGCCGCCGAATCTGCTGTGAAGACAGCAAAGAAAAGCTTGCCCAAGCAGATCCAAATACAGCGTTGATGACGTACAGATCAGCTCTTTACTTTGCCATTGGCACTAGTCCTTCCATCATGCTGATGGGAAGACAACTCCGGACCAAGGTACCAGTTCTGGAGTGTCTTCAGCCTGTGCCACACAAGGACAGAGACATTTGCATTTCTGACCAGAAAGCGAAACAGAGCTACAAAACAATTCTATGACAACAGACATGGTGTGTATGCGTTGCCAGAACTTAAGTCAAATGATGCAGTTCGCATAAAAACAGAATGTGACAAGAACTGGCAAGACTATGGGCAAGTTTTGGGTCCCGCTGATTCCAGTGGAAGATCCTATCACATTGACTCTTCTCATAGTATCATCAGACGCAACTGTAAACATCTCCAGAGGATTCTAGAATTACCAGAATTGCTGTCAAAGCTGGAGATGGATCTTCCTGATGACCCTGACGGCATGAGTCCAGCTGCTCAAGAACCAAGCAGGAATTCACCAGTGCATGTTCATAACCAGAACATTTCTCAATTTGAACGCACTATCAAAAAACCTGCAAACCTGCAAGATACATTGAAGAGTTCTGATAGTGTTCATCACTGAATTGGACACTGATTTGATATTGCTGAATAATGACAGTTGTTGTAGTTTATTCAAATTCAGACTTTTATTCAAGACTGGCACAGCCTTTTAAACTTGATAAAGTCAGACAAATACAAAGACGAACAATCTAATAGTGGGGGAAAAAAACAAGCGCAGGCCAACAACTAAATTGTCTTCATAGTAATGACTTGGCAAAACTTTGAACTTAAGGAGGGGGGGGGGGGGGGGGGGGGGGGGGGGGGGGTTGAAGATGTGAAGATGTAAAAACTGGGGAACATGAAATTAAGAAAATATGAAAACTCTTCACTGGCTGCATAAGGGAACCATCGCAATCCCTTTTTTAAGGCAGATATTTTTGTCCACCAGGGTGCAAAAAAGAATCCAATAGCACCCCGAAGCAGCCAGCGAAGAGTAGTAAAGGAAACCAAACGAAAGTGTGGGGAGGAAAAAAAGTTGCTGAAAAACTACAGATATTATGCAAATAGTATAAAATGTAGGGGGGGGCAATCTTTGAGCCTACGCTTGAGGATCCACCCAAGGATGCAAGGGAGATCAAAAGACAAACACAAAGACAGACAGAAACAAATACAAATAACCTCGATTTAATCAAAACGAAATTGGAAATGAAATGAGGCAGGGAACAGCAAACAATAAACAGTAAACAAGTGGGGTAGTCTTTGCTCCCATAAGGAAACCTAACACAGAGTAACTTTTATTCAAGACTGGCACAGCCTTTTAACTTGAATAAAGTCAGACAAATACAAAGACGAACAATCTAATAGTGGGGGAAAAAAAACAAGCGCAGGCCAACAACTAAATTGTCTTCATAGTAATGACTTGGCAAAACTTTGAACTTAAGGAGGGGGGGGGGGGGGGGGGGGGGGGGGGGGGAGGTTGAAGATGTAAAAACTGGGGACATGAAAAATTAAGAAAATATGAAAAAATATCTTCTCTCACTGGCCGCATAAGGGAACCATCGCAATCCCTTTTATTGTATTGTTTCTGTCTGTCTTTGTGTTTGTCTTTTGATCTCCCTTGCATCCTTGGGTGGATCCTCAAGCATAGGCTCAAAGATTGCCCCCTACATTTTATACTATTTGCATAATATCTGTAGTTTTTCAGCAACTTTTTTTCTCTCATCACACTTTCGTTTGGTTTCCTTTACTACTCTTCGCTGGCTGCTTCGGGGGTGCTATTGGATTCTTTTTTGCACCCTTGGTGGTGAGAACACCACGGTATTTTGGACTGTGGTGTGTCTCTATTTGATGCCGGGAGCACAGATACAGCCAGCCGTGTCTCCCTGATGAGTTTCCGACCCAACGGACGAAAGGCCTTGGAGCAGTCAATACAAATATATCTGCCTTTAAAAGGGATTGCGATGGTTCCCTTATGCGGCCAGTGAAGAGTTTTCATATTTTCTTAATTTCATGTCCCCAGTTTTTACATCTTCAACCTCCTGCCCCCCCCCCCCCCCCCCCCCTCCTTAAGTTCAAAGTTCTGCCAAGTCATTACTATGAAGACAATTTAGTTGTTGGCCTGCGCTTGTTTTTCCCCACTATTAGATTGTTCGTCTTTGTATTTGTCTGACTTTATTCAAGTTTAAAAGGCTGTGCCAGTCTTGAATAAAATTTACTCTGTGTTAGGTTTCCTTATGGGAGCAAAGACTACCCCACTTGTTTACTGTTTATTGTTTGCTGTTCCTGCCTCATTTCATTTCCAACTCCGTAGACGTTTTGTAACTTGGGAATAGGAGTTGTCCCCTGCATATCTAGGAGTGACAAGTAACTTTCTCATAAAGACGAAAGGAGTCTCCGGCTTAACGATAGTTATTCAGAACTACATACACGCCCGGCCAACCTGATACCTCTCTCTCACTCTTCGTGAGTGTGTTTCTCTCTCTCTCTTTCTCTCTCTCTGTCTCTCTCTCTCTCTCTGTCCCCCTCTCTTTCTCTCTATCTTTCTTTCTTCTGTCTGTCTCTTGTCTTTTAAATTATTCTGTGTACTTGTATGCTGTGCGCAGCTAATGTTCAAAGCTGTCTTTTTACAAAATAGAGAACCCCGACTTGCCCGTCAGTCTCTCTTTTTCCACTGTGCTGCTGTCTGGCATTTTTACCCCAGTGTTTTGTGTGTTAAAGGGAGGAACAAATGATTCTGAGGGCAGGGAAACAACAACAACAGTGAGGTTGGAAGGAGTACAAGGGGTGGAGGGGGGGTGGGTGGGGAAGGTGGAACAAGGACAGTGAGTGGGTCTCGCTTGGTTTGAATGTGTTGAATTTATGGATGATCAGTGAGTTTTGATGCGGGACTGGGGAGTGCCTTGTGCTGTTTGTTAACCTTGTGGGAGTCTGATTTTAAGTTGTATTTCTTTCCTGTACGTTTGATTCTGTGTGTAGTACTTCAGTTTTACGTCTCTTCACATATGTGGTATTAGACGGAGAGAGAGAGAGAGAGAGAGATGCATAAATGTCTGTGACTATGTAAGTATGCATATGCGTAAATGTGACTATGTAAGTATGCATAATGTGGTTATCTAAGTGCATATCAATGCCCCTCTAAACATCCCTACACAACATACCTGCAAATAATCTTAAAGTAAATGCTTAATTGGATAACAAATTTTTATAAAAAAAAAACCAATGAAGGCAAACTTTAAATCTGAAAAGACATCACACAAAGACATGCCTGATAATGGTGGTAAATGAACTTGAAGAGATAAACACAACAGCAGATGCTTGCTGGTTATTCTTCGTTCTCCACAAATGCATTTTGCTTTGTTTGTATATTTAGTTTTTAAGGCATCAAGTTTTAATTCATGAAATATTGAAATGAAATTTCTGTATTGGTACATATTTTTCACTTGTAAATAAGGAATGCTGTTTACATGTTCATAATGAAATATGCCATCTTATTCATGTTTCAATATGTAAAAGAACGAATGTCACCTTCTTTTGGATTCCATCGCATTGTGGTATTTGGTGTAACGAGCCAGCTGGTAGAAGCGCAAAGAGAGAGAGCCAGAAGTGAAAAGTGCGCCATGGTACTCAATATATCCTTTTCTTTACCTGAAGTCAATCAATTATTAAAGCAAACCATCTGGTGCTGAATCAGAAAACATTACAAAAATACATTGCTTGGTGTGGCTGAATAGAAATACTCATTTGATTCTCTGTGTGTGTTTGTGTTTGCTGTGTGTGTGTGTCTCTGTGTTGTGTGTGTCTTGTGTGTTGTGTGTGTGTGTATCTGTGTGTGTGTTTGTATCTGTGTGTGCATGTGTGAGTGTGCGTGCGCACACACATGCACATTGTGTGTGTGTGTGTGTGTGTGTGTGTGTGTGTGTGGCTGAATAGAAATACTCATTCGATTCTCTGTGTGTGTGTGTGTGTGTGTGTGTGTGTGTGTGTGTTTGTGTGTGTGTGTGTGTATCTGTGTGTGTGAGTGTATGTGCGCACGCACATGCATGTGTGTGTGAGTGTATGTGTGCACACACATGCATGTGTGTGTGTGTTGCGTGAGAGAGAGAGAGAGAGAGAGAGTGTGTGTGTGTGTGTGTGTATAATTCAATCAGAGGGAGGCAAGGTTGTAAGTGTAAAGAGAGAGAGAAAGTGGATGAGTTACTGGATGTGTTTGAGGAGAACAAAGGGAGGGGAGGAAGAGTGAGTAGAGCATGACATGTCTGTGGGTGGTCAAACTGATGCAGTCAAAGTTGTCACACATTTATTTGTACACAGTTACTCGGTTGTTGTTGTTTGTTTCCCTTTATGGAGGAATGAAGAGGTGATTGTTACTCAGTTATTCTGGTGTTATTCACTTTATGGAGGAATGAAGAAGGTGATTGTTATTCATGCAGTTATTCTGGTGTTATTCACTTTATGGAGGAATGAAGAAGGTGATTGTTACTCAGTTATTCTGATGTTATTCACTTTATGAAGGAATGAAGAAGGTGATTGTTACTCAGTCGTTCGTGTGTTATTCACTTTATGGAGGGAATGAAGGTGATTGTTACTCAGTTAGCCTGGTGTTATTCACTTTATGGAGAAATGAAGAAGGTGATTGTTACTCAGTTATTCTGGTGTTATTCACTTTATGAAGGAATGAAGAAGGTGATTGTTACTCAGTCATTCATGTGTTATTCACTTTATGGAGGAATGAAGAAGGTGATTGTTACTCAGTTATTCTGGTGTTACTCACTTTACACAGGAATAAAGAGGGTGATTGTTATTCTTATGTTATTCAGTTTATGGAGGGATAAAGTACGTGACTTTTACTGAGTTCTTCTGATGTTATTCAGTCTATCTCATATTTTTCAGTTTATGGAGGAATGAAAAGGGTGGTTGTCATTCATATGTTTTTCAGTTTATGGAGGAATGAAGAAGGTGACTGTTTCTCAGTTATTTATTTTTGTTATTCAGTCTATGAAGGAATGAAGCATTGTTTCTCAGTTATTGAGGTGTTTTTCATTCCTATTTAATAGAGGAATGAAGAAGGTGATTGTTTTCTCAGTTATTCTTGTGTTTTTTTTTTTTTTTTTTTCCAGTTTACAGAGGACTGAAGAAGGTGGTTGTTTCTCAGTTATTCTTACGTTATTCAGTTTATGGAGGGATGAAGGTGATTTTTTTTTAATCTAGGAAAGCAAGTCATACTGTGGTGAATGCTCCAACTCTGGCAAGCTGAAACTCAAAATCCCAAAGTATATGTGACAGACGTTGTTATGACGATGCATACTTAGAGATGTCATAACCCGAAACCAGGCCTTCCTGGCTGAAACAGAGAGCGAATAAAAGCGTTCATCAGATTAACACCGTGAACAACTCATCAGAGGTGTTGACACTAGCAGCACAGTGAGAATGAGTTGAATCGCCACTGGGTGTGTATTGTATGTCGTTTGCTGCCACTTTCAGGGAAACTGCAGGTGCCGTCACTGGAAAAAAAAAGTTCGACCTTCTCTGTTTGACTAGATATAGACTGTCCTGTTGTACTGTCCCCTGTTGTGTGCACAAAGGCAATGACGATAATATCCTCTTCAGGAAGGGGAAACAGAAATTACTGAGTGGACGCCAACGGTCCCTGGATAAGTCATGTACGTCGGGTGTCAAGTGGCCCACAGAAGGCTGGATAATGCATTGTTTAAGGTTTTCTATTTTAGGTCGTCGTGGCAGAGCTGTTACGTTAACTGTTTCTTGAGTTCACATTTATGCGTCAGTAGGTTATTGAAGGGAAAGGAGGGATATTCCTAGCATCAGGAACACTCTGTTAACAAAACGTGTTTCGAAATACAGGACGCTTCTATCAGAGGTCAATTCTTCTATCAGAGGTCAATTCTGATGACCTCGGACATGTGCGCCTTTATAGTTTTAGGAAAAAAGACATGGTTTATTATCCTTTACCACAAAAGACTTATTTCATGTCAGCATGGCCTATCTCAGATTATGAATGTGAATGTAAACTTTTGGAAAAGTCTTCTAGTGGAAAGAAAATAAGGACAGGTTTCTGAAGGTTGTTTATTGTTGATCAGCCATTTTAGAAACTGAGACCCAAAGAATTTAGCAGACCATGCTCTGAACATCCGTAGCAACCCTTGAAACTTGTTTGTGAAGGCCTCAGAGGTTGAAAAATAGACATACAGTCAGTAGACGAAATGGTCATAACAAAACTGATGAAAAGAAATTTGAAATTGGGTCTTTCTGAACATGTTTGAAATCATCTCGTCGAGTAAAATGTACCCATTCATGATCAGATCTGTTTAATGAACACTCACAGTTAGTGTGATCGCTTCTCTTTTTTTTTTTTTTTTTGTTTGTTTGTTTGTTGTTGTTTTTTTAGTATGCGGTTTCCCTGTGAGAGACTGGCATCAAGTTGGCAGTATAAGACGAGGTCAGTAAGGATGGGATAGGTCACTGAACAGTTAAAATTTGTCATGTGTGTGTGTGTCTTTAATTTAACGTCTATCCACTATTCGTGATATTAGACACACACACACACACACACACACACACACAAAGGTGAAGGTGTACGGAGTAATTGCGAGCGTGCACATAATGTGTACATGTGTATATATATGTATGGATGTATGGGTGCGCGTGCATGCGAATGTGTGTGTGTGTGTGTGTGTGTGTGTGTGTGTGTGTGAGCGAGTTGTGGAGGTGTAAGTGTGTGAATATCTTTACATAAGTCATAAGTGACGATTAACATAAAACAAAATGCTCATAACCAACAACTAACTCATCAATTACAGTCAAAACGCATGAAAGTAGGTTTTTTTTTAATCCTTTGCTTCCCCCCCCCCCCCCCCCCCCCCCCCCCCCCCCCCCCCCCCCCCCCCCCCCCCACCCCCCCCCCCCCCCCCCCCCCCCCCCCCCCCCGCCATATTTTATCCACCCCACCCCTCTTTCTTTGTCTTCCCCCGCAAATAAAGTTGACAGAAATATTATAAGTATTTTCCAATTGGGGAGCGTTCTAAGTGTACAAAGAATTCATACGTTAAAGCTGGAGACTCAAAGATAGCCTGCACAGTATTTTGCTTCAATATTGGAATGATTTTTTTCACTTCACTGCATGAAACAATATGATCTGGAATAATTTTGTTTCCACATATGCAAACTACGTTTTTTACATATTTTTTTTTTTTTTTTAATGCATTAAAGTTTCCACCTGTACATCAACGAGAGTAATTTTCTGTCAAAGTTAAAATTCTCTTTGATACTTTTAATATCAAACTGTTCTTTACTGACATGATCTACCATACTATTTTCGAAATTCTAGATATGCGACTTAACAAAGTTACACTGTTCATGTATTGATAAGGGGAAATCAAATAACTCTGAATCAAAACTGTTTTGGCTCCACGTTTAGCTGCCCTGTCTACTTTTTCATTATAATGAAAAGAACAATGTGAAGGAATCCAACAGAAAGCTACATGCGTTCCTCTTGCAATTAGTATGTGTATCGTACTACTTATCTCTATGACCATTTCAGGTCTTGTGTGCAATTGAAAAACTTTTAATGCCTGAAGAACTGATTTAGAATCAACACAGAACAGAATTTGAAATATTCTTTTTCAGAAAGTTTAAAAGGTAATTCAAAGCCATGAGTATCGCTGTTAATTCTGCTGTAAATATCGATATGTTAATTCTGATATAAAATGATTTCTCTACTCTTAAGTCTGGTATTAAGAATGCACAACCTGTTTGTTTATCAGTGCACGAACCGTCTGTGTATATTTTCAAATAATCTGAATAGTTCTTTTCAACATGACATTTAGTTCAGCTTGCTAACATATTTATGTTTTCATTTTTCTTTATATTGGTATGTTCAGTATCAAAATGTGCTTTATTAAGCTCCCATGGAGGTATAGGAGAAAATAACGGTCTAATGGATATATATATATAGTGCATCGTTATCGATTGAAACTCCAGAATCAGTAATACGTTTTGATGTGTATGTTGCCAGTGTATTTTGAGAAGCTATAGATTTTGCTCTTTTAGGAAAATCAATATCTGACCTCACTTTTATTTCAGATCTAATGTGCGTTTTATTAGTTGTACTCTTGATAACAAATTTACAACACGCTAACTCTCTGTATTCGTCTAAGGGCAGCATCTGCGCTTCGTGATACGTACGAGGAGATAATGCATGCATCGGAAGGCCAAGTTCTAATTTTAATGCCTTGCATTCAATACTTTCAAGCCTTTTCAATAAGTACTTAGGAGCGCTAAAGATTACTTCTTGAGCATATGTTATTTTCGACCTCATTAAAGATTTACACAGAGTTATCAATGTAGATGAATTCTGTCCCCATTTTCTTTAGAAATAATTATAAGGAAATTTAATGTTTTCCTCGCCTTTGTTAATAATATTCAATGTGAGCGTTCCATGATAGTTTAGATGTAAAATGGACTCCTAGGAATTTAACTCTGTTACGTATTTAAGAGGTGTTTCACCCAACGTAAAAACAGGCAGTTTACCTGGATTATTACCACTGAAAGAATTATATTTGTTTTTTCAATAGACAAGTTTAATCCATTCAACTTCATGTATTCCGCCATCCTATTTAGTTCGTCTTGATAGATCTTTTTGATGAAATTTATATCACGCTGTGGAGTTTTCTGTTTAAGAGCTACTTCCATCCACATGCATATGTCGTCTGCATATCGATCGAGAACAACCTTTTCAGATAACTTATTTGGCAAATCATACAATAGCAATGAGAAAAGAAGCGGAGCTAACACTGACCCTTGAGGGATTCCCATTGACAAAGTTCTGCTGGTGGAATATGTTTTTCCTACTCTTGTTTGTATTACCCTATCTTTAAGAAAGCATTTAACATAATTGTATACATTTCCTGATAGTCCAATATTTTAAGTTGTTTAATTTGTCATGTGTGACTGGCTCTGTGTGATCAATAGTGTCATCAATATCAAGTAAGATGAGTTACATTGAGATTTGTCTGTTGATCTTTCGACATTGTCAGAAGAGGCTAGCTTCTTTTAAGTTGTATAAAGTGAGATCAGCAAGAATGGAATATGTCAGTGCTTCAATGTTGCCATAAGAGACAAGTGTAAGATGAGGTAAGTAAGAATGGGATTTGTCAGTAAACATGGCACCATTGTCATGCTTCCTGTCAACTGTATGAGACGAGATCAGTAAGAATGGGATTTGTGCATAAATTTTCATGGTTGTGATGAGAAAGTTAGATATGGTCAGTAAGAATGGGATTTGTCAGTTAATGTTTTACTTTTGTCATGAGAGATTTCCCTTCTTCCAATAGTGTAAGATGTGGTCAGTAAGAATGGGATTTGTCAGTTAATGTTTTACTTTTGTCATGAGAGATTTATCCTTCTTCCAACAGTGTAAGATGTGGTCAGTAAGAATGGGATTTGTCAGTGAATGCTTCAACGTTGTCATGAGAGACTGGCCACCTCTCGCATGTAAGATGTGGTTAATGAGAATAGGATTTGTCAGTGAATGCTTCAACATTGGCATGAGTGTCAGTGTATAAGATGTGGTCTGTAAGAATGGGGTTTGTCAACGAACAATTCGTTGTTGTGATATGAGACTGGCCCATCAGCTATATCAAATGAGGGCTATAAAAACTGGGATTTGTCAAGGGAGGATTCAACAGCGGCAAGAGAGACTGGCGTCCTGTTTGCCGTGTAAATGAGTTCAGTAAGAATGCTGACTGAAAAAAAAAAAAGTCATCCTGGGAAGGAAAGCCCACAACTTTCAGTGGAGAAAACCATGAAGAACAACGAAAAAGTATGAAAAATACCTAATTGTTTTCTTGGGAGAAACTAAAAGAAGTTTTCCAGCGGTAAGCTTTGGGGTGCACATGTCAGTGACAGGAACAGTTGTATCCTTCCCCCAAAAGTGTTCCTCTTCAGTTATTGCGGCGTTTTGCTTTCTTACCATCATGAGTGGGCGTTATCGTCATAGCGTGACTTAACAGTTCTGTGTCCAGGCCATGCTCCATGACGACCTGGTACAGCAGGCAGACGAGTCGTTTCATTGTTCGAGTTGCTGCCTGGCCTGTTATGCTTCAGCGTTGACAGGATACTGTCGGTTGGCCAGTTTGGTGTCAACCTTGAAGGGGACTTGCAGGCTAGCCAGTCTTGAGTTTAACAGACTTTGCAGACGGACCAGTTCTGAATCGCTGTTTAAAAAAGGAAGTCTGCAGGCCAGCCAGGTGTACGTGGACGTTTAAAGAACGTTGTGGACCGACCAGTTGTGCATCAACATTTGAATGAGCTTTGCAGGCCAAATGTTCGTACTTCTAAGTGATGAGGACACTTGCTTGCTTTGATGTGCTGTGAAGGGGTGAAGAAGGTCAGGCAGGATGGTATGCTGAATTGGCTTGATTGATCTGTGAGGCATGGAATCCGTGGAGTGTTGTGATGGACAGTTGATGACAAGGTTCGGTGGAGCATGGAGCCGGCTGCGGGAGAGGCTGCGGGTCGTGGGGTCTTACTGCCGTGAATTATGCATGGAGGTGGGTGCATGTTTTGGGGGAAGGCTGTTGATTGGATCAGCAGCGAGGTGTGTTGTGGGGGAGACAGGTGGCTGGGTTGTTGTGAAGGGGAGTTGTGGTTCTTTGTTGGATGGTGTGGCTGTCTTCTGGAGGACTTATTATTATATGCATGTCTGCGAGTTGGCCCCCCCCCCCCCCGAAAAAAAAAAAAAAAAAAAAGAAAAAAAAGACAAAGACAAAAAAAGGAAAGAAACTTGTGCTTTTTGGGGAAGGGGGGGGGTTGAATGTGTGTGTGTGTGTGAGAGAGAGAGTGGGTGGTGGGGGGGGGGGGGGAGGGTTGAGGGTGTATATATGTAGTGTATGTGTGTATGTGTGTGTGTGTGCACCTGTAGGTGTGTTTGGATGGGGGGGGGGGGGGGGGGGGGGGGGCAATTTTCTGTTTCTGTTGAATTCAGTGCAGTGTGCTTTAAGTGCTTCTCCCTCTCCCTCTTGTTGGTTGGATGAAACTTAATAACATGGAACTTCATCCAAAGAAACCTTAAGTTATGTTGGTTACAAAAGGCGAAAGGACAACACAAAAAAGGTAAGTTAATGGACAGACAAGTCTGAAATCCGTGATAAAATCACAGATGAAGCTGACTCCCATAAACTGCTTGGCATCACTCCACCCACACATCTGGGTCAAAATCAGGTTTCTAGTTTATCTGCAGAAATATTTTGGAAAATATTCAACTGCATAGAATAATTTTATTTTATTAAAAGGTTCTTGGACAGTTTCATTTACGTAAGAAGTTTTGTGTCTATACTCGCATTCAAACTAATGTGATTGATTATGCCTCAACTTTTGGGGGATCCAGCATGTAAAACCTCCTCGAAACACCTCAAAAACTTATACAGGCGTCCTTTCAAACCCATACTTCTGGAATTTTAAAGATTAAATTATGATTATTACGCCGGACAAAAGGGACAAACAAATTACAAGACAAAACACAATGCATTTCAATCTCTTTGGTCTTCTTCAGGTAAAATGAACAACACCGTGGACAACGAAAACGAAAAATGAGCAATTTTTTTTTTTTATCTTCTCAATGTGGGTGCCGAATGCTGTTTGAAACTTTCTTTCTTTCCTTTTTTTTTGTTGTTGTTGTTGTTGTTTTTGTTTTTGTTTGACTGTTGTTAGCTTTTTTGTATCGTTACCAGGATGTATTGTACAGCTAAAGGGACAAAAGTCTGCTCCCTCTGATGGCGGACAGATTTGAAGTGGTTGTTTCCACTAGATTGTCAAGGCAACTTGGTTGGGTTAGAGACTTTATATTAAAAGAACTCAAAAGGTAAGGATTGGTAGTTTCCTTTCTTATAGCGCTGATGTTATTAGTGGGATACCACAAGGTAGTATTTTGGGACCAATATTATTCACAGTGTTTATAAATGACCTTGTACAATTAAAGAGTACGTGTAAATATTTTGCAGATGACATAAACATTATAACTCTCTGAAATTGTATAAGGAATTACAAAAGGATATTGAAACATTAATACAGTGGTCTGATACTTGGAACCTACATTTTAATGCAGAAAAATGTAAAGTACTTTATTTTGGAAAATCAAACCCACAAAAAGAATTATATATAATGAAAATTGGGGACAAGGAAGGAAAAGTATCTAAATGTGAGGAAGAGAAAGATCTAGGCGTGACTTTTGACAAAAGTTTTATTATTTTACAAACATATTGCGAATAGTATTAAGAAGGCCAACAGAATGATTGGAATAAGACAAGTAACATTTAAAAGGACACATTTTTACACAATTATGTAAGACACAATTAGTTAGACCTGTTTCTTGAATATGGAAATACTGTATGGGATCCAAAGCTAAAGAGACAATCAGAAGCTCTAGAACAGGTTCAAAGAAGAGCAACAAAGATGATCCATAATATAAAGGATTGCTCATACCAGGAAAGATTAAAATATTTATAACTTCCAACACTCAAAGCAAGAAGAATAAGAGGGGACTTGATTTAAACGTATAAGATATTAAATGGTATTGATGATGTTGATAAAGCATGTTTTTTTGTACTCCACAGACAAACAATACAAGAAACAGTGAAGATTAGGTATTTCCAGGATCAGGATCAGGGGCGTTGTATCAAAAACAACTTACCTATTTAGGCTTTTTACGCCCCCTCTGTATTGTGGCTTTTTACGCCCCCTCTGTATGTTTTTTTTTTTTTTTTTTTTCGTGTCTGTTGGTCCAGTCATAGGCTAGCTCAGTCTAATTATCCATCAAATTGATATTTATATTAGTTAATAATTCATGTTTATCTATGAGGTTCTTAAAAACATTAATACTAGGTGAAACGTTTGATGTAGCTGCTGTTAATTCATTCCAAAAAATTGGTTACTCTGTTAGTGAATGTAATTTTTCTCAAATTAGGTCTGGAATATTGTTTAAATATCTTATCCTCACTGTTCCTTGTAGCATTTTTTCTGTGGAGTACAAAAAAGCATGCTTTATCAACATCATCAATTCCATTAAATGTTTTATATGTTTGAATCAAGTCTCCTCTTATTCTTTTTGCCTTAAGTGTTGGAAGTTGTAGATTTTTAATCTTTCCTGACATGGGTATAGTCTTTTATATTGTGAATCATCTTTGTTGCTCTTCTTTGTACCTGTTCTAGAGCTTCTGATTGTCTCTTTAGCATTGCATACCATACAGCATTTCCATATTCAAAAACTGGACCCAGCCATATCAACCACACTACCAAAAAGGCCAGCAGCATGATTGGATTCCTGAGACGGAACCTGAGGGTAGTGAACCAGGCAACCAAGACCAATGCCTACAAGACCCTAGTTCACCCCCACCTCGAATACTGCAGCACAGTCTGGAACCCATACACCGCAGACAAAACTAAACAGATAGAAGCAGTACAGAGGAGAGCAGCCAGATACGTCACCAACCGCTATGATTACACCTGTAGCGTTACTGGTCTGCTCACTGACCTCAAATGGGAATCCCTGGAGGCCAGGAGGACGAAAGCCCAACTAAAAATGTTCTACAAGTCTGCGAACAACCTTGTGGACATTCCCCCAGAGGAGTACCTGACACCAGCATCCACCAGAACAAGAGACAACCACTCCAAGAAATTTCTGTCACCTTAGATCAAAAAACTGGCGTTCTGAAGTATAGCTTTTTTCACCCACACCATCCCAGTTTGGAATTCTCAACCGGCAGCTGTAGCCGAGGCCCTCTCTCTGGCATATTTCAGGAGGGAGCTCAGCAAACTTTACTTTTAAAATACTGCCACTGTATGTGTTGTCGTGTGGAAGTGTGTGTGAATGGTTGGCAGGCCTGGACTAGCCTAATGCTTGTTCTGGGGCAGGATAGGGAGCGGGGTAACCCCTCTTGAAAAGGTGAACGTGGATAGCTTTCCTGCAGCTCCACACTTAGCTGGGGTTTTGTTTTTGTGTAGGCTAGCTGTTAGATAAGTTGGGGGGGGGGGGGGGGGGGGGGGGGGGGGAGAGAGAGAGGGGTGTGTGGTATGAATGCTGTCTTTTAAACAAGAAAGTAGGATTTTTTTTTTTTTTTTTTTTTTTTAAATTTAGCAAATGCGCATACCGAGTCACTTAAAGGCTATGGAGACGACGTGACGAGTGATTTGAAGATTTGAAGTTCTAACTAGTGTCATAAATCTTAAATAAATGTCAGCGAACCGCCCAGAGAAACGTGGACAAACGAGTCACAAGACAAACCACAACGCGTTTCGACCTCTTAGGTCTTCTTCAGGTGCAACAAACATGAAACAAATAACGAAAATGCACTTAGCTTTGATCGCTTCTGTGTTCAGCGCAAGAAAGAAGGCGTTGAATGAAACGCCTTCTTTCTTGCGCTGAACACAGAAAGCCATCAAAGCTAAGTGCATTTTCGTTATTTGTTTCATGTTTGTTGCACCTGAAGAAGACCTAAGAGGTCGAAACGCGTTGTGGGTTTGTCTTGTGACTCGTTTGTCCACGTTTTTCTGGGCGGTTCGCTGACATTTATTTAAGATTTGTTTAGATTTTTCCGCCTGCAGTCGTTTCACTTTGCAACTAGTGTCTTATATAATTGTAAAAAGTGTCCTAATCTATGGATGTAATTTTTTTTTTTTTTAATTATTATTATCCAATCACTCTGTTGGCCTTATTAATACTATTCACAACATGATTGTCAAACAGCAAATTTTTGTCAAAAGTCACACCTAGGTCTTCTCTTCCTCACATTTAGAGTCAATATTCCAGAACTAATTTGAGAAAATTCACATTTACTAACAGAGTAACCAAAATTTGGAATGAAATAACAACTAACATCAAACATGCACCAAGTATTAATGCATTTAAGAAACTCATAGATAAAAACATGAATTAATAACAAAAATCAGAACATCAGAACCATCAAAAGGATGATGGCGGATGTTCATACTATCATAGAAAGAAGAAGAATATGAATTCGATGGATAAACTTGACTGCGCTAGTCTACGGCTGGATCAACACATAAACACACACAACAACACACACACACACACACACACACAGAGAAGGGGGCGTAAAAAGCCCTAAACAGGTGAAGTTGTTTGACACAAACGCCCCAAGTCCTGATCCTGATCCTGAATATTTCAGCGTTGGTGACATATTTGTGTACCGAAAAGCACTGACGTCATGCTTACAAGTGTATTCTTTTGTGTGAAGTAAAGAAAATTTTTTTGAACTGTGGTTTGGTGTTGCGGTTTACTGTTAGATCTGGCATGGCAAACAGCTCACAGAGGGTACGAAAAAATACATTGTGTCGTTGATAGACCTCGGGCTTCAGGTATTTAGGTGGCAAATGTGTTGAACTTGAGCAGGTCAAACGTCGAGAAAGTTTACAAGCGCTGTTGTGACAGAAAAAAAAAAGAGTAGAAAACAAACCTAGGAATGTGCGTGTCTGCACTGTCAAAGATCTTAAAACGGGTCAGATCTGTCACAGTTTCTGAAATTTCAGCCGAATTCCGTGCATCAACGTCCGTTGAAGACAGCCAAAGACGATCAGCCGAAATCTGCATCAACTTGGCTATTCAAAGCATCCCCCAGTGAAGAAACTAGTCATCAAGGAAGTGAACAGAGAAATCTGCAGTACTGTAGGAGTAAACTTCACTGGGCTGTGAACGATCAGTGGAAAAAAAATGTTATTTTCAGTGATGAAATGACGATTGTGATCAAATAGCAGTGAAGTCAAAAGTATGACTCTTTGCTGACAAGTGTCTACTGTACTGCAACATCAACACCTTTCAGGACCACATCACCCTGCAGGAAGACCAGAGACACCTTGAGGACTGGGCCAAGAGATGGGGGATGCGCTTCAACGCACAGAAATGTTACATCCTGTCCTCCCAGAGCAACTCTCTACCTAGATGTACAGCCACAATGGAATTCCTGAAACAGGTTCAGCAAAACCGGTACTTAGGAGTGCTCATCTAGATGACCTAAAATGGGGACAACATATTGCCAATATTCCTCGAAAAGCTGGATCAACAGTGGGCTTCCTACGCCAGAATCTTAGGAATTGCCCATAGGAGTGCAGGCACCTGGCATACATCACACTGGTGAGATCCAGACTAGAGTATGCAGCTATTGTGTGGGACCCATATTACTAACAGGACATCGAGAAGTTGGAGAGGGTACAGGGACAGGCAGCACGCTTCATCACAAAGGACTATAGGTCCAGGGAACCAGGTTGCGCAAGCCGAATGCTAGGGGATTTGAATCTCCCCCCACTGGCTGATTGTCGTAGACAGGCACGACTAGGCCTAATGTTCAAGATAGCGGGAAATCTCATCCCTGCCATTTCCCCCCAAAACGTCCTGACCCCTGTTAGTGCTGGCCACAGGTGGACACGACCCCCCAAGTATGAGGACTTCAAAGTCTCCAATATCATCGAACACCGCGTGGTCAGAAACACTTGTGACTTACAACTACCTGTCTGTAATAAAAGACAGTACACTCACTCCTTCGTACGGACAGTAATGGACTGGAATCATCTAGAGGAGCATATCGTCATTGCAGGCTCTGACTGTGCCTTTACATCAGCGCTTAGCATATCATCATTGCCTGCATTTTAGTATCTTGACAGTAGTAGAGTTTTAAGCCAGCTTTTTAATCCTGTAGATACCTGTTGTGGCTACTCACTGAGACTTGAACCTAATGGAAGGTTGTTAGGACAAAGTAGTGGCTTTTTAAACTATTTTCGCGCTCTCCCTGTTTGGTCGTGCTTATAGCCGTTGATTGGCTCCTGCGACGTAATTATCCAGATCCAGATCCAGATCCAGTGGACGTGTAAAACTATGGAGGAAAGTCGGAGAGAAGTGGTCAGTGCTTTCTCTGTACAGTGTCCATCTTGGCCTGAAGACTGCATTGAGATTGATAGTGTGGGGATGCATTTCATTAGACAGAGTTGGACCACTGGTGTTCGTGGAACACAATATGAACAGTCAGAAGTACACTGATGTGCTGGGAAAAACAACTTTCTGCCGTTTGTTGCTGACCACTACCCAAACAAATGTTGGTACCTGCAAGAAGACAACGCCTCTGTTCACCGCTCGGCTCACCCCGAGACCTGGAAGCGACAGCACAGAGTTCCTGTGTTTTTCTGGCCCCCCTCAAAGTCCAGATCTAAATTCGGTCGTGGCAAGTCCTCAAGACTCACGTGAAGTAAAAATGTTTGTATCAGTACTGTCGCAGTGTGCCGTGCACTTGCTGGAATCAGCTGACTGTTGCCTACCTCCACTCTCTCTATGACTCTACTGAGATGCCGTCAGCATGTTTTGAGTCGGAAGGTCCAGATTACCAAGTACTAGCAAGTGAAGTCCAGCCTAAAGGTAAGAATAATAAGTTTTCAGCAACAGGTGCCTGTTGGTAGTCAGCGCTGAAAGTGCCAAGAGGGCAGAGACTTTCGTCCCATGAGTGTGCAAAAGCTGAAAATGAATTTCATTTTTACCCTTAAGTAGCTATTTATTTTCATACCCTTTCTGACTGTCTCATTGTACATCTTTCTGTGACTGTCTTTGTGTTTCTCTCCCTGTGTCTTTGTCTCGGTTTTCTCCTCTCGCTGTGTCTCCCTCTCTGCCTCTGTCATATCAAAGAGACCCTTTTTCTGCTGCCAATAGTCTCTGAGTCAGTGTTAAATACAAACTGAAAGTACATTAGATAGTCACAGCAGTGTGCATGTTCTGCTATGTCTGTTTCTCTATTTTCAGCTATTTTCTTTTTTTTTTTTTTTTTTATGTGTACCTCTTGAACACAGATTCAGGGCCTGACCATGAAATTCTTGATTATTTGCATATATTTTACTGTTGATGTCATTGCTTGTTTCTTGGTGTTTGTTTGTTTGTTTGTCTTTAGATGGGGTCTCTGTGTAAGTGTGTAAACCATGCATAGGTTGTAATTTTAGTACTAGGTTAGCACTAGGTTAGCTGCAAAGTAAGGTGAATTCAGTGCAAGATGGCCGTTGTGGCCACGTTGCTCGGTGGAGTCATTGTAAATACTTTAAAAAATTTGTTTTAGTACTAGTTTAGTAGAATATACAAGTATGAAAAATGGCTGTCTGAGCCAGTACTTTTTACCATTACAGAATAAAGAATCATTGCCATTCTCTCTCACTCTGTCTCTCTGTCTGTCTGTCTGTCTCTCTCTCTCTTCTCTCTTTCTCTCTCTCTCTCTCTTTTTCATGTATATGTGTGCATTTGCATTTTTCATGTCCAAAAAATTACCTTGTTGATTTTGTAGTTTATCAATATTTTCCTTTTACAAGGGTCAGATGAAAAAAAACAAAACATCTGTGCCCCCCCCCCCCCCCCCCCCTTTATAAATTTTGTTCATGTATTCTGTCTCTGTCTCTGTCTCTCTGATTCTCTCTCTCTCTCTCTCTCTCTCTCTCTCTCTCTCTCTTTCTCTCACTGCATCTGTCTCTGTCTCTCTGCCTCTCTCTCTCTGTATGTCTGTCTCTGTCTCTGTCTTTCTCTCTCATTCTTTGTCTCAGTTTATGAATGTATGGTTGTGTGATCAATGTTTGGATTTCTTACGCTAGTGCATGCTGCATGAAATGGTGTGTGTGTGTGTGTTTATTTTTAAACCTGGGTAACGCTCTGTGTGTCCTAGAGCTCAGCTACCCTTCAGTGCTGTGTGTCAGCCTGGGCAACGCTGTGTGTGTCCTAGAGCTAAGCTACCCTTCATTGTGCTGTGTGTCAGCCTGGGCAACTCTGTGTGTGTCCAAGAGCTAAGCTGCCCTTCAGTGCTGTGTGTCAGCCTGGGCAATGCTGTGTGTGTCCTAGAGCTCAGCTACCCTTCAGTGTGCTGCTGTGTGTCAGCCTGGGCAATGCTGTATGTGTCCAAGAGCTCAGCTACCCCTTCAGTGTGCTGTGTGTCAGCCTGGGCAATGCTGTGTGTGTGTCCTAGAGCTAAGCTACCCTTCAGTGTGCTGTGTGTCAGCCTGGGCAATGCTGTGTCCTAGAGCTAAGCTTCTCTTCAGTGTGCAGTGTGTCACCTGGCAAACGCACTGTGTGTCCTAGAGCTAAGCTGCCCTTCAGTGTGCTGTGTGTGTCACTGTCAGCCTGGGCAATGCTGTGTCCTAGAGCTAAGCTTCTCTTCAGTGTGCAGTGTGTCACCCTGGGCAACACACTGTGTGTCCTAGAGCTAAGCTGCCCTTCAGTGTGCTGTGTGTCAGCCTGGGGCAACGCTGTGTGTGTGTCCTAGAGCTCAGCTGCCCTTCAGTGTGCTGTGTGTGTCAGCCCTGGGCAATGCTGTGTCCTAGAGCTCAGCTACCCTTCAGTGACGCTTTATTTACGTGGCTGTATATCGTAACGCTAGACACATTTGTAGAGTGTTTTATATTACCGTTAGTTTTAAAATTAGATTTCTATACAGACTGGTTCCCCAATTTCTGTACAGTTTGGTTACCCCCACCCCCCACATGCAAATAAAGAAAATATCGAAGAGAGATAGAGGAAATGGGAGGGTGTTATTTTCTTTGGGGGGGGGGGGGGGGGGGGGGGGGGGGATGGGAAGTGAAGAGGGTGGGAAGAGGGGAAGGGCAGCAGCAGGGGAGGGTAAATCAGGGAGGGGGGATGCGGGGGGTATGATGGGTCAAAGGGATGGTGGGGCAACACAGAAGAGAGAGTGTGAGGAAGTAATTAAAAATGCTTTATCGTCATGTGCAGTCGGAGAGAGAGAGAGTGGGATAACTGTCACCTCAGCATGTTAATTAGTGGCCCTATCGGCTTGCACCTTCCAAGGGGGGGGGGGGGGGGGGGGGGGGGGGGGGGGAGAAAGTTCTGATCAGGAAGGAGTGGCAAACAAACGTTAGTTTTGTCACAGGTGTCAGAGACAGATGCATGTGGGACATGAATGTGTTTTTTAAAGCATGTTGGGATTAGGGCAGGACCCCCAATTAATCTTCAGCCATGCTGCTCAAAGCGCCCAGAGATGAGAGGGAAAGATATGAGGTATTTCATTGGTATTGTCAGTCAGCTCGTTTATTTAGTTGTTTATATTTCTTTTTTAATGTTCAGGAAAGGTATAAACCTCTTTGCAAGAGGCCCACAAAGAGTGCTAACTGCATTCTCCAAGGAGGATGTTCTGTGTTTGATTTTATTTGATTTACTTTGTTTTGTGGAGTGTCGTGTGCTCAGCTACTGTTAAGTGTATTTTACGGTTGTTGTTCAATGGGGGATGTGTGTGTGTGTGTGTGTGTGTGTGTGTGTGTGTGTGTGTGTGTGTGTTGAATATTTAGATCATGTTCTGTTACTTGAAATTCTTGCTGTGATTTTGTAAGAAAGAATGTGGAGGCTTAGCAAAAGAAAAGAGATGGAAAAAAAGAACACTGGTTGCTATTTGCCCCAAAATAGTCTGGCAAATCCCAGTGTTGATATGGAGGAAAAAGTGGAATGTCCAAAGTGGCGTTGCAATGACTTGCAGGGGACAAAGTGGAGTAGTCCAAAATGACAAAGTGGTGACATAAAGTGGCATTGTGATGACCTGAAGGGGGACAAAATGGCTTACTCCAAAGTTGTGAAGTAATGACTGACAGAGGGACTAAGTGATATACCTCTGACTATTGAAATGGTGTGACGTTGAGAAGAAAAGTGGTATGTACCAACTTGTGGAATAACGACAGAGAGAGAGAATAAGTGGTATGCTCCAAAGCAGTGGAATCATGATATAGATGGGGGAAAGTGGTATGCTCCGAAGTCATGGGATGGTGATGTAGACGGGAAGAGTGGTAGCCTCTGAAGTAGTGGAATGGTAAAACCTAGAGGGTAAAATGTTGTATGGTCCCAAGCAGTTGGTGGTAACCAGTAGGGAGAAAACTGGTACGATCTAAAGCGGTGAAGGCATGACCTGGAGCAAAAAAAAAAAAAAATCTAAAATAGTGAAAAAGTGACCTGGAGCAGAAACAGTGGTGTGCTCCAAATTATTGGACTGGTTGTTTGGAGGGGAACAGTGGCATGCTCCAAATTATTGGAGTGGTTGTTTGGAGGGGAAAATGGCATGCTCCAAATTATTGGAGTGGTTGTTTGGAGGGGAACAGTGGCATGGCTCCAAATTATTGGAGTGGTTGTTTGGAGGGGAACAGTGGTATACTCCAAATTATCGGAATGGTTGTTTGGAAGGGAACAGTGGTGTGCTCCAAATTATTGGAGTCATTTGGAGGGAACAGTGGTATGCTCCAAATTTTTCGAGTTTGGAGAGGAACAGTGGTACGCTCAAATTACAGGAGTGGTTGTTTGGAGGGGAACAGTGCTATGCTCCAAATTATGGGAGTGGTTGTTTGGAGGGGAACAGTGGTATGTATTATGAGAGTGGTTGTTTGGAGGGGAACAATGATATGCTTCAAATTATGGGAGTGGTTTTTGGAGGAAACAATGCTATGCTTCAAATTATGGGAGTGGTTGTTTGGAGGGGAACAGTGGCATGCTTCGAATTATGGGAGTGGTTGTGTGGAGGGGAACAGTGACCAGTGTTTCAAATCATGAGTGGTTGTGTGGAGGGGAACAATTGACCAGTGTTTCAAATTATGGGAGTGGTTGTGTGGAGGGTGAACAGTGACCAATATTTCAAATCATCGGAGTGGTTGTGTGGAGGGGAACAGTGACCAATATTTCAAATCATCGGAGTGGTTGTGTGGAGGGGAACAGTGACCAGTGTTTCAAATCATCGGAGTGGTTGTATGGAGGGGAGAAGTGGTATGCTCCAAATTATGGGAGTGGTTGTTTGGAGCGAACAGCAGTGTGCTTCAAATTATCGGAGTGGTTTTTTAGAGGGGAAAAGCGTTATGCTTCAAGTTATTGGAGTGGTTGTTTGGAGAAGAACAGTCGTACACTTCAATAATTGGAGTGGTTGTTTTAGAGGGGAAAAGCGGTACACTTCAAAGACGGAGTGGGTTTCTCAAGGAAGGAGAAAGACGTAGTCTCAAATCAGAAGTTGTAGACTGGTGACATATAGGAAGAAAAGGGGGGTGCACTCCAAAGTAATTGAGTAGTGTGCAAAGTAAAAAAGTGGGGACCTGGAGAGGAAAAAACTGTGGCATGTTTTTGAGTAGTGGATAGGTGTCTTTAAAAAAAACAACAAAAACAAACAGGGGAGGGGGGGGGGGGGGGGGGGGGGGGGGGGATAAATGGTTTTCTCCAAAATGGTGGAATGGATTCTTTTCAGGGGGCAAAAAAGTGGTATATTCCACTGGTAGTGCAATGGCACATTAATTAGAGAGAAAGTATTATGTTTGCAAAGTGGCATAGAAGAAGATAATGGTATATTCCACTGTAGTGGTATGGTGTCGTAGATGGGGAGAAAAATGGTACAGTCCAAAGAAGCGGTATGCTTTATACTAGTGGAGTGGTGACCTAGAGAGAGAAATGCTGATGCTCTCCAAAATGATGCAGTGGAGGATTCGATGGTTCAAAAGTTGTACGCTCCTGTGTAGGGGTGTAGTGTCTTGGAACAAGAAAAAGAAGTGGTATGCTTGAACATGGTGGAGTGGTTTCTTAAACAGTTGTCTCCCATTCTGCAGCTTTTCGTCCTGAAAACTGTTTCAGACTCATGTTTGGTGATCAAGTGTATGAAGTGACAGCTTTTTTTAGTTTGTTTGTTTGTTTTTGTTGTAGTTTGATGACAAAAGTAGTGAAAATTGTGCACATTGTTTAGAGTGGACACAAGGGGGCCATTAGCCAGCGTCTGCATAATTGTGTGGGGTTTTTTTAATGAATTTTTTGGTGACCGCTGAATGGTTCCCAGTCTTTTTTTCTTATTTTAATGATTTGTTTTTTTGATGATCCAACCGTCAAAATGGAACAGAATGGTTGGCATTCTCAAGTCAGCCGAATCTCTCGCTCTCTCCCTGTCTCTCTCTCCCTCTCTCACTCTGTCTCTCTGTCTGTCACTCTCTCTGTCTGTCTCTATCTCTCTATTTCTCTCTCTCTCTCTCTCTCTGCCCCTCCCCCTCTCTCTCTCTCTCTTTCTGTTTCCCTGTCTGTCTGTCTATCTCTGCATCATATGTATTTTGAATTTTTTTTCTCTCTTAAAAATGTACTCTCTTTCTCTTGAATTTTTTTTCTTTCTCAAAAGGTACTCTGTCTGTCTGTCTGTCTGTCTGTCTGTCTGTCTCTCTCTCTCTCTCTCTCTCTCTCTCTCTCTCTCTCTCACACAAATTTGTCTCAAAGCTCTCTCTCTCTCTCTCTCTCTCTCTCTCTCTCACTGTCTCTTTCTCAATATCTCTTTCTCCCAATTTTTGTCTCTCTCTCTTTCTCTCTCTCTCTCTCTCTCTCTCTCTCTCTCTCTCTCTCTCTCTCTCTCTCTCTCTCTCTCTCTCTCTCTCTCTAGATAAGTGGATTACAAACATGAGGAAGCTAAATCAGAGGCTGATTTTTGTTTATATCCTTTTGTGTTTCATCACCCTTTATCATTCTATCATATGTGTTGGGCTTTGCAATTTGCTGAATTTGGTTAACTCCCTTGTGGTTGGGTTTGAGCACACACTGTTGTTGACACAACAGACTGCCTGCCTGAATAGAGCGACGGAAGAGCTGCCTGCTGCACTTTATTCAGTTGTTTCCCCTGTCATTCAGTTCATCAGTCACTCACTGACTCAGTTTCTTATCATAATTCTTTCCATCTTTATACCCAGGGTTAATAAGTCTCTCTCTTCCAAATATTGGCAATGGTATTTCATGTGTGTGCAAGATGTTATGGGTGCATTTACAAGCAGAACCTCACTTCATAGTCTCATAGCCAGGCGGAGATTCAGACTTACAACCTCAGGATCACAAGAATTTTGAGTCTTGTGCTCTATCAACTAAGCTATTCCAGCGGCTTGGCAGTTGACTGGGCGACTCAGAGAATTTCTGTCGTCCTTTAAGTACATGTCAGATTCTTCTCCTGAATCCTCCCTCTGGAAGTCCAATGGGATGGCTAAGTTTACTTCCCAGAAGACCGAATGTGAATAGCATGTACTGTGATTAGAATGTGAACAGCATGTACTGTGATTATTCCATCTTTGATGTAGTTGTTGCACATGCCTGTTACTTTGAAAAAAGCATGTATCACTATTATTTCATCTTTGACGTAGTTGTTGCACATGCCTGTTACCGTGAAAAAGCATTTGTCATGATTCTTCCATCAGTGAGGTAGGTGCACATGCCTGTTACTTTGAAAAAGCATGTATCACGATTATTTGTACTTTGACATTGTGGTTGCACATGCCTGTTTCTTTGAAAAAGTGCTTATCATGATTATTCCATCTTGACGTTGTTGTTGTATGTAATGCCTGTTACTTTGAAAAAGCATGTTTCATGATTTATGCCATCTTTGAATAGTTGCTGTATGTAATGCCTGTTACTGCAAGAAACTTTATCAAACCTGCTTATAGCGCTTGTGAGTGGTGTCAACAAATTTTTCAGAACAGCTATTTTGAGCAAATGCTATGCGAGGTCTGTCATGTATGAGTTTAGTTGAAACATACTTCATTCAAGATTGTTTGCAGACCACTGTTGTACATTGACAATGCTTAGCTTAGCTTTGATGCTTCGCGTCTTGCGACGCATGAGGCAGTGACTGACAATGACTGGGATTGCATTTAGAATAAAGCGCTAGTTTCATGATGGAATCAGACAGGTTATGAATGTGTGTTAGAGAACTTGTGAGAACTGGACTGAAACGAGGATCTTAGATGCATACAAGAGCAGCCCATCAAGCCTTGTCTTTGCAACAGGGTTAGTGTGGGGAACTGACAGAGGGAGAGCTAGATGTTGGGTTGTCTTTTCCCTTTTACACAGAAAAAAATGTGCTACTCTGCCTCCTCTCTTCCAATGCCCACCCTTCCCTGTTTTGCCACCAGCCTCCCTGCCCCTTGTCCCTAAACCCCCCACCCCCAAACCCCATCCAACCTTTTTCTGCCTCATCCTCCCATGCCCTTCTCCCCTCTCTCTCTCTCTCGTCCTCAGCCCCCTCCCCCAGTACCTGATCGCGCCACTTCAACCTCCTCTTTATTGCATGTACTTATTCACCCACCTTCTCCCCTCTCTTTCATCCTCAGCCCCCCTCCCCAGTACCTGATCGCCTAACTTCAACCTCCTCGTTATTGCGTGTACTTACTCACCCACCTTTTCCCCTCTCTTTTATCCTCAGCCCCCCTCCCCCAGTAACTGATTGCCTAACTTCAACCTCCTCGTTATTGTGTGTACTTATTCACCCACCTTTTCCCCTCTCTTTCATCCTCAGCCCCCTCCCCCAGTACCTGATCGCCTAACTTCAACCTCCTCGTTATTGTGTGTACTCACCACCCACCTTCTCCCCTCTCTTTCATCCTCA
>JADBJO010009583.1:0-17500 GCA_016801955.1 Conus betulinus | reverse complement strand
GGAGAGAGAGTGGGGTGGGGAGGTTTGGGTGAGGGTAATCTGGCAGGGTGGAGAGTAGAGAGAGTGGGGCAGGTGTGGAGAGTAATCAGGGGGAGGGGAGAGAGAGTGGGGTGGGAGGGTTTGGGTGAGAGTAATCTGGCAGGTCTGGATCAGGGGGAGAGAGAGTGGGGTGGGAGGGTTTCAGGAGTTCATGAACACTCACCGCCAGATGGACGAAAACAGCTACCTGTGCTGCGTGACAGTCAAAAACTCCATAGACCGGACTCTGGCATGGAGATCATCAAGAGAGAATGCGTCGCGCTGTTTCGGGCTCTTCCTCTCTTGACAGCTATAAAGACGCACCGAGCCCCCTCACCGATGTGAGGTCTCCTTGCCAGTTTGACTGTATTCCTTTTCTGTCAACCGTCAGGACTCGCACCAGCTTGTGTCCTCTCTCTTCAGCCAGATCCAATGACTTGCTTTCTCAACAGTCTCCTGAAGGGCTTTTGTCATGGCATTCCCTTTCTTCGGACCAAGTCCAGCCACTCTCATCCACTTCCTGACGCTAGTCGCGATGAAACTCTCTGCAGCCAACTTCGATTGGGAAATGAATCGCTTTCCATCCCGCCTCCTCGCAATCTTCAACAAGAGTCTCATAGCGATTTTCTTTCTGCTCGTGTGCCTCGCTGATATTGTCTTTGTGAGGCACAGTGAGTTCCACCATGTGCACCTCTTTCTCTTCCTCACTCCATATCACCAGGTCTGGCTTCTTCGTTGTTGGGATGGGGAAGAATCTTTTGCAGCCCTCTAGATCTGCTGCTACCTCCCATTGACCACCGCTCTGACCTTCTGTGGCTTCACTTGCCCTCTTTTCTGTCAGGAACCTTGCCTCCTTGCGGCACAAACTCGATCTTGCCCAGTCCGCGTTTCTGCGGCCTAGGGGCGTATTTCCCCTCTTCCACCTGTTCCTTTGCCATTTTAGTGAACACTTTGAGCACCTTATTGTGTCTCCAGGTGTATCTGTTCAGAGCCAGGTGGCAGTTTGAGAGGATGTGCTTCATGGTTCCTCGTTTGCCGCACCTACACATGTCATCTTCCTTGACCTTCCATCTGACTAGGTTCACTGGCGAAGGCAGAACGTCATAGGTGGACCGGAGAAGAAAGCTGAGTCTCGATGTGTTCCCATTTCCAGATCTCATCCCCTCCCTTCTCACTCTCCTGCACCTTTCCGAGCAATGAAAACAAAGCGTGACAGACCCTTACACTATGCATTCCAGAAAAAGTGCAAACAGCAACATCCAAAACTCACGATTAAGAAAATATGTGGATCATACACCATATCATGTTTTATCCTGCACACACCACCCTCTGTTTTTTAACACCGTAGGGGCTTCCTTTGTTTTCTTTTGAGTAACCACCACCACCCTTCCTCTCTGTCAAGACATTTTGGGCAATTGTGTGCGATTTGCTAAAATGAGGAATCAAAAGTAATCACGACCATCTCCTCCCACACCTCTCATGCCCCAAGGATGACCTGCTCATACAAAATATCAACAACTTGCATTGGTGTGTTTACAAGACTGCTAGACAGAAGAAAAGTAGCATGTTCGTATTTTATGTTTTAGTGTTCACAGGATTCCCAGCAGTTTCAGGTTTCTTGAGGATAATTCACATTTTCTTCAGCAAACATTGGTTGTCAGCATGTAAAGGGCTGCAGCCTCCAGCAGCGCATGTCCATAAGAACACGGTGACTTGCTTGTCTCTGTTCATGCATGTTTGTGTGCTTGTGATACAGTACAATGCATTCCCCCTATGAATTTAAGTGAACCATTTTTCTTAATCTTGCATTAGTATTGAGGAAGAAGAGTTAAAACTCCTTTACTTGTAATTGAAAGAACCAAACTCTCTTGTAGATCAGTGGAATTTTGCCTTTACTTCAGTTTAACCAAATGCTGTCAGGATATGAAATTCTGTTGTCACCTAGTGAAGGTTTTTCATATTATGTTCACATTTTTTTTTCATCTACAATGCCCCCCCCCCCCCCCCCCCCCCCCATTTAAAAAAAATTTTTTTAATTAAAATCTTTGCCAAGTCATTACTATAAAGATGAAAGAATTGTTAGCCTGCACTTGTTTTGCCCCACTACTTAATTGTTCGTCATCTAAAATTTTGGCATATTCATTTTTGGAGTGAAAAATTATTCAACTGTTTGCAATGTAGAGGTTATTACATAAGAACATCAGTTTGCTCAAACAAAAGATGTTTCAGTTCTCTGGTTTTGTAGACTGGTGTTGTATGTTGTGCTGAAGTGATGGCGTGATGCACTGGTGATGAACTCAGCTAAGAAGTGAGAAACTCGAAGGTTTGTGGTCCAAGTCTTTCGGGAACAGGAATTTTTTTTTTTTTTTTTTTTTTGGGGGGGGGGGGGGGGGGGGGGGGGGGAGGGTGTTGTTGTTTTTCTTTTTGCCTCTGCCCCTTTTTGCTGGACCATAAGTGGTGGTCAGGCTGCTTTCCCTTCAGACAAAAGGATCCTTTGTATGGAGCATACACCTGTGAAAGGATACCTTGGCAACAAGGGAGTTCACTTTCTAAACTGGGTAGAAAAATCTACTGGGATTGGTGAAGAAAAGATGTAGGTGGACAGAAAGGGAGGTTTTGGATGGGCGTCCCTGCAGTGTTATAAGAAGCTCTCTTCCCATGAGGAACTGCCTGAAGGACCCATTTCTATGAAATCTGCCCTGACAGCCCATTCTACAGTGCAGTATATTCAGATGCTGGTTGTCATTTGTTTGGACTCGATTCATTCCTTCATTGCTTTGTTTTCTCCATTGCTTCGCCAGATTCGCTGTTTTGTTTGTGTGGACTCATTCATTTCTTCATTTATCCATTTGTTCACCCTGTTCACTGTTTCGTTTGTGTACACTCACTCATTCATTGCTTCGTTTCTCCATTGGTTCACCTCATTCGCTGTTTCGTTTGTATGGATTCATTCGTTCCTTCATTGCTTCGTTTCTCCATTGGTTTGCCTGATTTGCTATTTTTTGTGTGGACTGATTCATTCCTTCATTTCTTCATTTATCCATTTGTTCGCCCAATTCACGCTTTTTGTGTTTATGGGACTCATTTGTTCCTTCATTGCTTCGTTCATCCATGGTTTTCGCTGATTCACTGTTTCGTTGTGTGTGGTCTCATTCGTTCCTTCATTACTTTATTTATTGGTTCGCCTGATTCGCTGTTTCATTTGTGTTTCATCCCATTGATTGTTGTGGATGATGATCGCTTTGTTACAGTACACACTCCTGAACTTTCTGCCCAAGAACTTGTTCGAGCAGTTCCGTCGTGTGGCCAACTTCTATTTCCTCTTTGCTGCAATCATTCAGGTGAGCAATAACTCTTCAGTTTACAATAGTTCAGAATCCTCATTGTCAGTGTCATTGAGTTGAGCAATAACTCCTTAGTTTGTAATAGTTCAGATTCCTCCTTTCCAGTGTCATTCAGGTGAGCAAAAAAGTCTTCAGTTTACAATGGGTTCACACTCCTCATGTGTCGATATTATTCAGGTGAGCAATAAACTTCAGTTTATAATAGTTCAGATTTCTCATTGTCGATATAATTCAGGAGAGCAGTAACTCTTTACAGTAGTTCAGATTCCTCATTGTCAGGATCATTCAGGTGAGCAGTAAACTCTTCAGTTTGTAATAGTTCAGATTTTTGTCACCAAGTGCAAAGATGACAGCATTGAATATGATGATGTTGGTGATGCTGGCTAAGGTTGATAAATAATGACGAAGAAAATGTAACAATTGTGGTAAAGGTTTTGATGACAAAATTATTTGAAGGTATTGGTGATGACAGTTTTAGCAGCCTTGTGTTTGATAAGAATGGTGGCAGTAAAGATGATAGTGGAAATATGGATGTTAATGATCATAATGATAGGCTGGAGGAAAATGATGATGACCTAATGTAAAGATATGTCTTATTAACCTTCTTGTTATGCTTGGCCAGTGGACTGTGTCTGTGAACACGCTTGTCAGCAAAGACAGTTTCCATATCCTCATGAAGTATTTACTTACTTACGCCCATCGCTTCCGGTGGAGCATAGGCCATCGACAACCCTTCTCCATCACACTCTGTTCTGGGCTGTTCTGGCCATTCCAGTCCAGTTGGTCCCTTGTTGTTTCAGCTCTACCTCAGTGTCTCGCCTCCACCTGTTGCAAGGCCAGCCTCTCTTCCTCTTTCCCTGTGGGTTCCAGGTCAGGGCTTGGCATGTGGTGCTGGACGTTGGTTTCCTGAGGGTGTGTCCGATCCATCCCCACTTCCTTCGCAGTATCTGCTTGGCCACTGGTTCCTGTCCCGCTCTCTCCCACAGATCTTCGTTTCGGATCTTCTCCTGCCAGCGGATTTTGTAGATGCGCCTCAGACAGGTGTTGAAGAATGTCTGAATCTTTTGTTGCATCGTCTGTGTTGTGTCCACCATGTCTCGCATCCATAGAGCAGAATTGACTTCACATTGGAGTTGAAGATGCGGAGTTTGGTTCTTATGCTGATTCCTCCGTATTCCCAGATGTTCTTGAGCATGACGAAAGCTGCTCTTGCCTTGCCAATTCTGGCTGTGACGTCTCGATCTGTGCCTCCCTGTTCGTCACCCACACTTCCCAGGTAGACGAAAGACTCCACCTCCCTGATGGGCTCTCCACCAACTGTGTGACTGGTGTGTTGGCAGTGATGTTGATTTTCATCAGCGCAGTCTTCTTCCTGTAGATCTTGAGCCCGGTCCTGGCTGATGTGGTCTGCAGGCACGTGGTCTTGTCCTGCATCTGGCTGTGGCAATGTGACAGGAGCGTCAGGTTGTCAGCGAAGTCAAGGTCGTCGAGCTGCATCCAGAGTGTCCACTGTATACTGTTGTTCCTGCCTGTTTGTAGTGGTCTTCATGATCCAGTCAGTGACCAGGAGGAAGAGGAACGGCAACAGCAGGCACCCCTGTTGAACTCCGGTCTTCACCTTAAAACTTTCGGACAGCTGGCCAGCGTGGGCAATCTGCAGTTCATGACCTGGTAGGTGCACCGGATGAGGGAGATGATCATCTCGGGGACTCCATAGTGCCTCAGCAGCTTCCACAGTGTCTCTCTGTCCACACTGTCAAAGGCCTTCTCATAATCTATGAAGTTGATGTAGAGGGGGAGTTCCATTCCAGCGACTGCTCCACGATGAGGCGCAGGCTGGCAATCTGGTCAGCTCAGGATTTGTTCTGCCGGAAGAAGCCTGCCTGCTGATCTCTGAGCTTGGGGTTGACCACCTCTTTCATCCTCTCCAGTAGAACCCTGGTTGAGAACCCTTGCCTGGCGTTGACAGTATCATGATCCCTCAATAGGTGCTGCAGTCCCTGAGGTGTCTTTTTTTCGACAGCTTGATGATGATCCTTTCTTTTCCACTGGTCTGGTACCTCCTTCTCCCCAGGTCTTGCTGAAGAAAGCTGTATAGCATGTTGACAGCTGCCTTTGTAACTGGGGCTTTGATGGCTTCTGCTGGCATCTCGTCCGGCCCTGAAGCCTCCCATTTTTCAGAATCATGATGGCCTTCTTGATCACTGCCTTTGAGGGTTTGGTCACAGCAGATGGGATGTATGGTGGTGTGTCAGGGGTGGGGGCGGTTCAGCCAGCTCGCTTGGCTCTGTGTTCTGCCCATTTGTTTCAGCTGTCCTTGGTTGGTTGTCTCTTCCTGTGCCTTTGCCTTAGCTGCTCTTGTTCGGCTCGTGTTCAGCGTAGTTTTTCTTCTCTCTCCTTGTTTCCAGCTTGTGGATGGTGTCGGCAGAGATCCATTCCTTGTGCTGGGTCTTCTTCTTGCCAAGGATCTCTTCACATGGTGTCATGCCAGAGCTTCTTGCAGTGTTTCCCTCCTGTAGTCTTGAGTGCCTCACCGTCTTCTATCAGCATCTTGTAGTGTAACTTGTCCATGCGTCTTGTTGGTCATTGCTGAATCTCCTGCGTGATGTCACTTTGTAAGAAGGTGGTGGTTGATCATGTCAGTCAGCCGCTCTCATCACTCGGTCCTGCTGATGTCCCCTGAACTTGTGGCTACATGCAGATGTGGTCGACCATGGTTCGGGGATCTCCATGTGGCCTTATGGATGCGTTTGTGTGGGAAGATGCTTCCTCCTATCACAGCTGGTTTCAGGGCGTACAGGTCTGCAAAGCGCTCACCATTGTCGTTTATCTGTACCAGTCTGTGTGTCCCCATGATGTCCTAGTAGCCCGGTGTTGTCCTTCTGATTGTGGCGTTGAAATCTCCCAATCAGTATGGTTATGTCCTTTGCGTCTCTCCTGTCAATCACTGTCTATAGTTGCTGGTAGAAGCATCTTCTTCTCTTCTTCTGCATCATTGGTGGGAGCATAGCACTGGACCTGATTTTTCAGCCTGATGTCATTCTTCTTCATGGTAATCTTGGATGTGATTGATGTGGAAGTTGACAGGTTCCAAGCCAATGAGCACACCCTGTGCTACGGGGTGCCAGAATAGGGCCACACCTTTCGTGTGTGGGGGCTCCATCCTGAGTGTCCTGAGTACAGCAGCTGTTCTCCAGATGAAAGTCTCAGTTGCCCTGACCTGTAGCCACCTTGTCTCACTCATTCCTAGCACTCCAGTCTTGTAGTTTTTCATCTTTGTCTCTCACTACTTGGATGGTTTTTCCTGTTCGTACATCATCCTGATGTCCTTGTGGGTACTCTCGTTGTTGTCCGGATGTAAGAAGGGGAGTCAAACTTGCAGTTTCCTTTCGGCTTTCACTGCACCACGTCATAAGTCTCCAGAATGGAGACCTGTCCTTCCCCAGGTGAATGTTTTGGTTCATTGTCGTCGATGCTTCTGTAACAAAGTCCTCATGCAGTGTGTCTGTCAGATCTGTTCATCATTGATGCCTAGTTCCTATACAGACAGCAATTCATGAGCATTTTTGTTCTATCGTAATGTTCAAATCACAGCAAAAATGTAGAGTTCTTTCCCTTCCATTCCTTTATTATGCGTGACAATGGCAGTTTCTTTGTTATGAGGAGGAGTTTGGGCAGTGACTTGAAAGGCAGCATTCATAGTGAATATAAAGCTTTCTTGTAACAAAACTCTGCTCTCCCATATCTGAATTCATTGAAAGTTGTATGGATGAAAAGTGGCCTTACAGAGGATTTCACCCCAGGATTGTGTGTAGCAGCGATGGGTATGGAATCTTGCACGGGGATGTGTGTTTTGATTTATGCGTGACATTTTCCTGATGCTGTTGTTTGCTGAGGATGCTTGCAGTGGCGGTGAACACGTTCCTCACCCGAAGAGGGCTGGGCAAGACGAGTTCACAAGCATCAATGACGTCTTTTTTAAAGCTTGTTTTGTGTCGTAGCACACCTGTTGTATTAGTCAACCTCATTTGTTTCTAGCACACCTGTAGCACACTGTTGTATTGGTAAATCTCATTTTGTTTCTAGCACACCTGTTGTATTGGTGAAGTTTTACAACCATTCTTCTTCCTGTCAGAAACATGTGCTTCGCCATTGGTCAAGAGATTCAGTTACAAGTTGATAGGAAACACACACAAACCCTGTTCCCAAGGCAGTGTGGGTAAGGTGGTTCAGCACTAGGTCGTTAGCCGTGTTCAGAGAGCTTCAGGAGTAGAGAGACGCTGTTCACCCTTTCAATACCAGCAGTCCCCAAGCTGCCAGCACACTGAAAGCCATCTGTGCAGCAGAGCTGCTATGGTGTACTAAAAGATTTGGTGAGGCTTGTAACCTTTTGAACCACTGAACCTGTTGTTATCATTCATACAACATTTAAAAGATGATGCTCCACAGATTGTATTCCTTACACTATTCAGATGTAGGAACTGTAAAAAGAAGATGCAGACACAAACAGAAACTGAATCACAGTATATACACTGAAACAACTTGAAAATTCATCTCTTTCACTTCATTAAAAATTAGCATCATGACTTAAAGAATTACTGGCAGAATCAGTCTTTTGTGAAAAATAGAATTTAGCATCATGACTTCCGAAAATTAAATGGCAGAATCCATTCTTATGAAAAAAAATCAGCATCATGACTTCAGAATTACTGGCAGATCAGTCTTTTCATGATCATATTATTAAAGTGGGTAATGAAACCATAATTTGCAAGCATTGGATTGACAAAGATACATTTGTTTTTACATCGCTTATGAAAAGAAAATGGTGACTTTCTTATTTCAAAATATGCATGAGCTATTGAAAATATGTAGAACACAAGGAATCAAAATTAAATCTAGTAAGACCAGAGGAAACAGTTAAAATGATCAAGATAATTTTTCTCAGATGAAAAGAGAACAAAAAGACTTCTATCTTTCAACAAAGAATATTTTGACTTAAAGTGTTTGCAGCAAATGGAACGGCGCAAAACTCACACTTCACCTCTCTCGCTAAGCACGAAAAATGGTGACCGTTATGATACTATGATTCAATGAAACAAAATGAGCACTGTGAGCTTAGTAAATGGGGAGATGGAAGGGTGATTATTGTTGTCACTATCATCAGCGTCAAGGAGGTGGTTATGTTTTCAGTTGCTGGATTGGAACACGCCTGCTGCCGCCCTGTCACCACATCCTGGCCTCTTGTCTTTGTCTTAGTGTCACTGCCATCAAAGCAGTTGAGTGTCTGTGTGTATGTGTGTGCCTCTTGTCTTTGTCTTAGTGTCACTGACATCAAGCCAGGTGAGGGATGCTGTGTGTCTGTGTGTGACCTCTTGTCTTTGTCATTAGTGCCATCACAGGATGAGGGCATGCTGTGTGTATGTGTGTGCCTCTTGTTTGTGTCATTACGTCATGCCATCAAGCAGGTGAGGGATGCTGTGTGGTATGTAGTGCCTTCTTGTCCTTTGTCATTAGTGTCCCTGCCGTCAAGCAGTTGAGGGAATGCTGTGTGTGGGTGTCCGTGTGTATATGTTGTGTGTAGTTAGTGGGTGTGTGTGTTGTGTGTGTGTGTTTGTGTGTGTGTGTGTGTACGCACGCATACATGTCTCTCTCTCATTTCTTTCTAAAGCATCTGCAGTCACGTCAGGCATACATCTACACATACCTAGGCATACTCCCAAAAAGCCTGTGAAAGGTAGGCCCACCCCCAAGCTCACATGAAACACACACACTCATCAATTTAAAGGTTCCACATTTTTGGAAACACATTTCTTTCAAGCTTCTGTATGGAGGCTTTCAGTGGAAAAAAAAATTAATAACTTTTTGGTTGTGTTTTTTTCTGATTGAACAGCTCGGGCAGCGCGCAGCTGGTTGAACACTACCTCAGCCCAAAGAGTATTCGTTGAACTTGAAGTGACATAATTTTCCCAGTTCCATTATCATGTGTCTTGCCTAACACCAGATTATGTGCTTGCTCTTTGCTCTTCCAAGGTGACAAATGTGGAATCTCCCTGTTCTGTCCTCACTGTTCTTGTTCATTTCTGCCATTGATCTAACAAAGGAAAAGAAAAAAAAAAGATTCTGCCGTTTTTATGTCATAATGTGTTACATGACACATCATCTAAGTGGTGTGAGAACTCACAGTAGAAAACCAAAAAGGTTTACAGCAAATACATTTTTTTTTTCTTTTTAAACATTTTTCTTCATCCATCGTAATTAATAATGCAACCTTGTTCGATCAGGATATGGCAAACAACAGTGGTTTTCCTGAACTATTGACCCTTTCGGAATGTCATGCACTTTGCCACTTTTCCTGAGTTCGGTATTTTTCAAAAGCTTTTACTTTTCTTGTTATACAAATATTAGCAAACTGAAAGTTGGGCCCCCTAACAACCACGTTCTCAGGGTCTTTGAATTTGTACGTTTATTCATGAATGCTTATCTTGTTAACTCTGTTTACTTCTCTTCCACCCAGGTCATGAATATTCATAAACACTTCTTGTTAACACTTGATTACTTTCTGGTCCTGCCCTGGAATATAATATTCAATGACCACTTTTTGTTTAACAGTTTGATTACTTCTGTTCCACCCAGGACATGAATTTCATGAACCACTTCCTTGTTCTCGTTTTGATTACTTTGGTTTGATCAGGTTCATGACTATTCATACATACTTCAAGTTAACAATTGATTAACTTACTGGTCTGCCCTGGACATGTTATATCTAAACACTTCTTGTTTAATGCAATTGATGTACTTCTGGTTTCGATCAGGTCCCATGAATATTGTAAACACTTGTCTTAATGTTATCACCTTCGATTATTTTCCCTTGGTCTCTGCCCCAGGACAACGTAAAAATTGTTCATGAATACCTTGTTGTTAACACTTGATACTTTTTTTGAAACTAATTCAGACATAAATATTCATGAAACACGCCTTTTTAAACAAGTTGATTTACTTCTTGTCCGCGCTCAGGATGTAAATTATTGTATGAAACAACTTCTTTGTTAACGCTGTTGATTATTCTGGTCTGCTCAGGACATAAATACTATTAATACTTCTTGCTAATGCTTTTCCAGATCCGTCAAAACCTAGAAGCGTTCTGTCATCTATGTCCTGTCTGGGTGGACGCAAAGAAGAAAACCGTTTTTATGCTGACTGCACACCCTGGCCGTTTGTTTTTTTTTTAAACTCATTTCATATCCTTTTTTTAAAGAGGGGAAGAAAACTCCAAGTTGCGTCCCATGTGATGAAGAAACGTCCCTCAGGCATTAGACACATTTCTGATTGAAGTGTAGGGAGCTACATGATTGTCAAGATATCAACACTTTTTTTTATAAGCAAGCTCAATGAAAGACCGTTGTTCCAGGGATGTTCCCCCCGGATTTGATTTTGAGTTTTGAATAGAAATCAAATTTTTTTTAACAGAAAAATTTGAATTTAAAATCGAGTGTGACAGACTCTTTTTTTTTTTCAGTGGGTCTTTGATGTAATGAAACAGTTGAGTTGTTAAACTTGGCATTTTTTAGCTGAATCTCACTTTTGTTCTGTTTTTGTTTTTTTTTTTTTTTCGTTTGTTTTTTTGTTGTTTTTTTGAGTGTTATGGTTGTTTCCAGCCTGATATGGGCTTTGTGTGTCGGCAGGACTGTAATGGAAAGGCACCATGATTTTAGTTTTTGATTTGTTGGACGGCTTGATCACTTTTTTTTTGGTCGGCTCTCAGAGGTAAAAGGCTGCTGGGTTTCACAGGTTATGAGGAACTGGCAAGCGGCCACCAAGGTGGATGGGGGGAGATCAAAACAGAAATGCGCATGGTTGGTGGGAGGGGATGGGCGCCTCAAACACTGTCGCGCTCCCATGGACCAAATTAAGGTCAGAGGTTGTGGTCTCTTTTCTTTGTAGTTTTTTTTTTAACAGAGTTGGAGCTCTCTTTGCCCTTTAAACTTCTGTGTGAGAGCAAAACTGTGAGTTTTCCTAAGTGGTGTCAAAAACAAGTAGATAGGTAAGACATCTGACCCAAACAGTAAGCACATGAGTCAGAAGGTCCAAAGGTTGGGACAGTTCCCCCATGGACTGGGCGTAGTGAGCTCAGTTTCGGTTGGGTTGGTGTCCACTGTGTAAAGACTCAGTCCGCCATATACAGGACCAAGTCAATTGTCTCCGTAGTTTTCAAGACTGCACTGTGCACAATTTAAAGCCAACTTATAAATGAATTAAGGACTGAAGATGAGAAGAATGTGAGAAAGACGGTCCTCATGGTGACGAGCTTTTAGCAGACGTCTGACCTACACATCACAGCCCACAGCGGGCCGGTCAGACTATTGTAGTGAGCTGTGTTCTCGGGGCTAACCATCATGGAAAGGCTATCAGCCTGTCTCTCTCCTTCCCGCCACTTTTACTTTTTTTTGCCCCGGAACTGAATCAGGCTCCCATGAACTAAGTTGTGAACACTGGGGCTTCAAGCCGAAAAAATCGAGTCTGACACAGGTTGTTTCAAACTTCTTGGGCTTGGTGTGAGATGGAGCAGGTGACAACCAAAGCACTAACGCCAAGCAGCCAGCCCAAAGTTAATGGCAGCACATTAACAAAAAGATCTGATGGGGGTCTTTTGGAACAAAACACACCTTACCTCTTTACCACAGTGTGCATAGAACAAGAAAGAAAGTGATGTATGTCTGTTAGTATGAGAAGAATCATTTGGGTAGGAAAAGCAATGGTGAGAGAGTGGTTTTTGTGAAGTGTGTTTGGTGGGTGGAAGGTGAAGAGAAGATTGCTGGAGGGTGGTAAAACAGACAAAACCAAACCCCCTCCAGAGTGCACTTTATGTATTTGTTCCCTTGTACTGCTTTTCAACTAGTTTGTTTTTTTTAGTTCACACAATTGCGCCCGTCGTGCGCTCGTGGCAAACACACACACAAACACCACACACACACACACACACCACACACACACAACACACACACAACAATACATATTTGCACCACAACACACACACAGTCACACACAACACACCATATTCCTTGCGCGTGCGCACACAACAACACACACACACACACAACCACACACAACACACACACACACATGCAGGTGCACACACACACACACCCACAAACGGACACACAACATGCGGTAGGTGCGTGCGGACAGACACACCACACACGGCACACACACGCGCCGGTGCACACACACACGACGCGCCACACACACACAACATCACACCACAACCACACACACACAAACACACACACACACACCCCCCCACACACAACAGAGCCACCCACAACCCACACACACACACACACACACACACAACACCCCCACCCGCCAACAAACCACAAACGTTGGTTAATTTTTGGTTACAATTCTCGGCGTCAAAATTACCAGTATCTAAAGGAAAATTTAGGACTGAAGAGTCATACATCCTCATACCGATACGACACGACCAAACAAATACATTGTTTTTTTTTAATCCATAAATGAGGTTTGACAGTGCCCCTTGAGGATTAAGATGCACAAGAAAAACAGAAAGACGAGAAGGAATTAATTTCTTTCTCCTCATGTTAATTTCCAAATCGCCTAAGTTACTGGATATACAGTTTTTTCAGCAAATGGCCATTGTAAGCCATTTTGGCTGTTGTGCTTGATACAGTCAAACTTTGTAGAAGCAGGAGGTCATTGGTAAGTACCCATAGCTGGTGTGCTTGATATACAGTCAACTTTAGAGCAGGAGGTTGTCATGGAAGCCATGTAAGGCCCTAGCTGGTGTGCTTGATATACAGTCAAACTTTTAGAGCAGGAGTGTCATTGGTAAGCCCATAGCTGGTGTGCTTGATACTCGTAACAGTCAACTTTTAGAGCAGGAGAGTAGAAGTGTCATTGTAAGCCCATAGCTGGTGTGCTTGATATACAGTCACCTTTTTTTAGAGCAGGAGTGTCATGGTAAGCCCATTGCTGGTGTGCGTTGACCTATCAGTCAACTGCTTGAGCAGGACGTGTCAGTAGCCTAGTGCCCATAGCTTTTGTGCTTTATATACCAGTCAAAACTTTTGGCCCAGGATCGCTTGTCATGAGTAAGCCAATTGATGGTCTTGATATACAGTCAACTTTTTGCTCATAGTGGCATTGTAAGCCCATAGCTGATGTGCTTGATACTCCGTCCACCTTTTTTGAGCAGGAGTGTTCATTGGAAGCCCATGCTTGTGTCAGGTGCAGGACATTGTGTGTGTTTATAAGCAGATCAGAATGATGGATTTCTTTTTCTCATTAACGGTGTTATTGCTGTTGTTATTGTTGTAAAATGCCTTTTTGTGTCGGAGGATTTTGACCATCACATCATGTTCAGTATTCATCGTTTGATGTGAAGATGGGAGACATTATCTTTGTGCAGCTTAGTTGCAAAAAGTGAGGCAAATGCAGGGCGGAAACCGAAACGAATCTTTAAAAAGTTTTTTTGTCTTTTTATGTACTGTATCCACCAGACATGAATATGATGATCACAAGACAAAACATGATGTGTTTTCAACTTTTAGGTCTTCTTCAGGCAAGATAAACAAACACTCCAGGACAACGAAAATGAAAAATGAGCAATGTCGACTCTCACCAGCCGCCGTGCGAAGTGGTTAGCATCGCAGACTCCCAGCTGGGAGGTCCGTGGGGCTCAAATCCCATCATGTTGTCATGTGTGGTTTTTACTGCCCCAACCGGCACCTAATGCCAGAGTTGAGTTTGCTGCGGACTCAGTCTGGGAATACTGGGACCACACAGTCGAGTTTCACTCCATTAATGGATGCGTTCTGATGGAGTCGTGCTCAAAATTTCCTGCAACAAGTGGCACTGCAGGTGCCTGTATCTCTCAAGCCTGGTTGATTCTGGGATATATTTATGAAAGGAAGCGTGTAGTACAGCCCTGTCAACTGTACGTCTCAGACCGAATTGAAATCCGTAGCATCATCTTAATCATCCCATTATTCATCAATTCAGCATGAAAAAAAAAATTTTGTCTCAGATTTTGTGTCCCTTCATGCCCTGCTTTCATGGTGACCTCAGTTTCGATGTCCTCTTGTCCACGTCTTTGGGCCTTGGTTTTCCTTTTCGTTGGGGTCAACGGATCGGGCGAGTCCATGGGGGTGGTCGTTTGGTATGACATGGTGTGGCACTCTCCGAAGGGTTTGAGCTCACTCATGCCGGCTCCGCGGACCTAAGCAAATTATTTCGTTAGTAGGGGGCTTGAAGTAGGTGGTGTCCCTGCGTATGTTAAGATCGAATAGGCGGCGCACTGAATACCACTGAGGTGGACTCGGCAGCAGTGCAGATGTCTCCTCCGCTGGGTTGGCTCTCTTGACGACTTGAGGTTGACCTCTCCCTGTGGATTGCCGGTGCCGGGGCTACAGCGGGAAGACATAGCGGGCTGTGGCTGTGGACGGGGCAAGAAAGGATTTGTGATGAGCGGCGTTGGGTGCACTGCCCTGAGGTGGCGCAGGAGGTGGGACAGAACAAAACAAAAGGATGCAAGTGCTTATCTCTTGTCCAAAGTTGGCTAAAACATGGACACTTGGGTTGTTGAACTCTTGCCTCACAGAAGAACTAGATCCATGTCGAAAATCACGTCGTGTTTTGTCCTTGTGATTCGTCAGTCCTTCATGTTTGGTGAGTACACTTTCCTTTAACAAAAAAAATCTTTCATGATTGAATTCTTACTTCTTAAAAGACAGGGTTTGGTTTTTTTTTTTTGTCTTTTTTTTTAAAGATTTGATGCACTCATGTATTTTGGTTTTCTTGGCAGGTGCGGGGACATTTCGTACATGTGCCGATCAACACAAAAAAGTTCCTGTCGACATGGTTGCTTCTCGTCCAGAGAACCCCCTGCTGGCAAGTGTTACATCACCAGCACGCACCTGGATGGAGAAAACCAACCTCAAAAGTGTGCTTCATTCAAGTTGGAATCAATGCCCACCTGGCGGCCGAATTGGATAAGATAATTGACTGCTCACGTTCATCTCCCTTAATCTTGCCTGGAAGATCAGACTAATAGGTCAACAATGGATCATGTTTAGGTTTTGTAGGCATCTCATTTGTGCTGTTGCTTTTTGGCGGAGCGATTATAAGATCCTTAGCCAAAGTCAACTTTCATCATTCGTAGTTGTCCTTGAACGTGTTTGTATTGGACTGAAGAAGAAGATTACAAGAGGCCGGTCAAAAGCTCATTAGTGTTGGTCTTGAAAAGAACAAGCAGTCACTTATTCTAGATCACATTTGGTGCAGATGGGATACAAACGGAGTTAGGTACTTCATCAGGCAGGCAACACACAACAACATCAGGACAATGAAAAAACTAAGAGAACGAGCAATCGCATTCATCAATCTTGGTTGCAAGATCACCCTCATGCTGAATTTGATGAGACAAGGGATTGATCCATTCTTCATTTTTTTTTGTTTGCCCTGAGTGTCTGTATATCTTGCCTGAAGAAGACCTAAGAGGTCGAAAATGCGTCATGTTTTGCCTGTAATATTCATTTGGTTCATGTTCGGTGGATATAGTTATAAAACTTTTTTAATGGATGGTTGAAAACGTTGAGCATGTTCACAACACCAGATTTGTTAAGTATTCACTCTTGCGCTCACTTTCTAGATGGTCATGGCTGGTGCAGGTCAAAGGGGAGCTTGAAGAGCAGAGAGACCAACCCCCCCCCCACCCAATCCTTTCCTTAGATGTCAAAAGCCTCGTGTGATGGAAGCAGTAGACTTGTGCTTCAAGGTAAGGGTGCCTTGGCCAGTTGCTGCTTTGGGTCAATCTAAGGAAATGACAAAGGTGGCTGAAAATAGGTGGTACATCTCTTTTAAAATGGACGTCATGATTTGTTTAATCAATACAGGCTTCCGCACAACATGTGGTATGACTTTTTTTTTTTTTTAAATAATTGTGTATGATCGTTGTTACAGTTTTGTTCTTTACATTTTGCTTCTATCATGAATATATATTATGGGGAGTCTATCTGCTTTCATTGTGATTTAGACGAAATGAAAATAATATAAAACTGTCCATTATGACCGTCTTGGTGTGGTGGTTGGATCTTCATCTATGGCTTAATATTATCAGATTTTCTTCTTTGCATCTGGGCGAGCATTGGAGCCTACCTTGCTTCTTTTCTAGTGAACCAGCAAAGAGTGAGCTGCCATAGGGAATTCATTAATGTTAGAACAGCTAACAAACAGTGTGGTTCCATTTGACAGGTAAGTTTTCCACCAAAGTCATCGACTAGAGGTGCTGAATTAAGCTGTTGTGGCCCAGCATGGTGAAGATGTGTACTGTCAGTTGGTGTGAATCTGGAATTTCGCCAAGTCAGGAGGTGCGTAAGTGACTAGGAGTAGATTGAAAAGATCGTACTTGTCTGTATAGCGTGCCTATAATTTCACTTCTGCCTTAAGATTGACTTAACAATGGGAAAAGAATGTATCCAATCATTCGATGTGCCCAGGAAAGGGAAGCAATAAGTTGATCAATTGGGAATTGCATTTTCAATCAATCAACAGAGATATTTTTGAAGTGCAAAACTTCTTATATGGGTCAGTCATTTTCGAAACGACTCTGAATGTCACTAGCGGAGGTCAGTGGACCCTGATATCTCAAAAACAAATGACGTTATGACACCATCTGTGTACTGCCCTTAGGCTCTGCCGGGATTCACACCACTTGTCAGCTTTGGATGCTAACGTTGAGGCGTGACTCTCCGCGTTTACAGTTGTGCAGACCCGGACCGTATAACAGAGACCAGAAGTTACAGGAGAGATGGGGCTTTTGAGGAACTTGCAGGCACTGATCGGAAGCGGAGCAGCCGTGGCCGACCTTACACCTTCAGGGCAGATTATGCATGCACCAGGGGGAGGTCTACGCTCGCTCAGATTGAGAAGTTTCTGCGGGTGCCCCGCTCAGACAGCACAATGTTACAGGACTGGTTAGGCGGTTTTGCCTGTTTTCGCCGCTTTTGGGACCAGCGCGTAGAAAGAAATCATGACTTCGACGCGCACGCTAGTGGTGGATTTGAAGAAAGACACACACTCGGATGGCTTCCCGATGCTAGTCTCTTCTGTTTCTTCCCTCG
>JADBJO010009582.1:62500-82061 GCA_016801955.1 Conus betulinus | reverse complement strand
GAGAGAGAGGCCTTTGCCAACCAACAGGGTGGGCGTGATTCACTACCACGTACTAAAAAACATTGTTTTTCTTTTGTGCATGCGGGCCAACCCCGCATCATTGCATCGGCCAACCTCTCCCCCCCCAGCAGTGGCCCTAATCAAGCCCCCCCCCCCTGACGCGTCACAACTACCCGCGCCTCTTCCCACCTACGGGTCGCGCAACACACGAGAGGACCGAGACCCGTCTTGGTCGGTCCCACCCTCCTTACAGCACACAGCCGGGATTAAAACGGACTCGCACCACCAGCCCCTTGGCATCTCGACTGTGCTGGTTTGCGGCTGCCTCAACGCCCTTCCGCCACACCGCCCCTCTCGGCCGCACCCTGCACCACCCAGATGTGTTTACCAATGCACAAGAAAAATTCACTTTTGTCCGTGCAGACGCAGTCTCCTCAAATGTGAGTTTTAGTGGCTCACGTCTTTTGGCTGTTTAATGCGCCCGGAAGGTTGGTGCGGTTACCCTGTCCAGCCCTTTATCTCACCCCCCCCACCCCACCCCCCCTGCCAACCCACCGAACCGCAAACCCCACCCCTTTAGCACCCCCATACCCTGACAAACCACCACACAGGGCGATTTGCCCCACCCACCCGCTGCCGATACAGTCAGGTCGGCCTAGGCAACTGACTACTTCCCAGAGAAGATCGTTTCATCGAGAGGCCAGGCCCCTAATTGCACCAGCGGTATATACCACTGTGACTTTACCCTAATCACCCTTTTTCCCAAAAACTCTCCAATAGGCCAAATGGCAGCATTCGTATGGCTCAAATAACACCACCATCCTCAGCCGTCAAGCCATACGAAACCGTTTCTTCACCACTTCGCCGCCTCAAAGATCACGCGTCGCCCAGCTGTTCGACCACGTGACATGCTAGCAGCCCATAGGTAGGATCGACCGGCCGAGCTTTCTGCCATCGTCCATGTTTGAGATTGGAACCAACAACAGTGGGTCCCAGCTCCTCTTTTCAGATTTCGCCAGACCAGGGCCTTTGGGGGAGGATCTGTTATGGTATGGGGTGCCTTCAGCCTCCACCACAAGACACCACTCTACCATTATTGATGGAAACCTCACAGGCATCCGCTATCGGGATGAAATCCTGGCGCCTTTCGTTGTTCCGACCATGCAAACGGATAGGACCCATGGCAGTCTTCCAAGACGACAATGCTCGGCCACATAGGGCCGGGGTGGCCGAAAAACTTCATTGTGCAGGCCCGGCCATCAACAGGATGATCTTCCCGGCGTATAGTCCCGACCTCAATCCCCATCGAGCATATGTGGGATGAGTTGGGGAGACGTGTCAACTCGATGAGGAGTCGCTGCGTGGAATGTCTCGCCAATGGCGGTGGCCACACCCACTATTGAAATGATTTTGTGAACTGAACAGATTTTGCGAACTTTGATTTCGACCCATCCTCTGTTTAATTGTCTGTAAATCAAAACCGTTCATTCGATCCCAATGAAATTCAATGTACGTTGGAACAAGATAATGAATTAAATCTGTTCCCAATTTCAAAATCGTGGCTTTTATATTTTGGAAATTATGCGGGTACATGTAAACTGTGCTTAACTTGCAGAAGTGTGCAAGCCTAAACCGTTCGTCTTATGTCCATTACACCATCACCGTGACGGAAGCTCCCAGCCCGATATCCTAATTATCATGGCGGTTTTAAGCCGATTAATCAAACTAATGTACACGCTCGCAACAGCCAAGTTTCCATTCTAGACAAACATATTATTCGAACGAGTGGTGCGTGCGTGCGTGCCTGCGTGTGCGCGTGCGTGCATGTGCATGTGCGCGAGCGCGTGCGTGCATGTGCATGTGCGCGAGCGCGTGAGCGCTCGTGTGTGTGTGGGGAATACAGGCTGAGATTTTTAAAGTCAAACTCATATTTTCTATGACTCGTAGTTATAACTACCATCATACCTCATTGTTGAAGGTGCTTTTTGTTTGTGTTTGTGTTTGTTTGGGGTTTAGTTTTTTTGTTTGTTTTTGCTTTTGATATAGAGAACTGTGGTCATTTTTTTTTTTTCTCTTTCAAGGGTTTTCGTTTTCCTCAAGATTCTGACAGAACATTTGAACAGGAAAATTAGTAAGAACTCATGCATTACGAATAAGATAAGAAAAATCAGTCCATTCCGAAGAATCCAAAAACAAAAACAACAACAACAAAAAGCTCGGTGAAATATTGAAACAGAAAAGAAAAAAAAATGTCAACCGCCGGATAGTGTTCCGTGCCGGAAACCCGGGATTGAACCAGGGACCTTTAGATCTTCAGTCTAACGCTCTCCCAACTGAGCTATTCCGGCTGACGCTGGTGTAAACGTAATCAAACTTAATAACGAAGTGTAGCTCAGTATCTTTCGAGGAACTGCGTGTGGCCTAGTACATACTTCCGTTATTTCATTTGTTTCCTTTTGTTGTTACAAAAAAAATATCAATTGTTCCTATGATTGATGTTAGTTTCCTGTTTCCATTGTTCTTATCATCATATCGATTTCAAAAGACTGTCAAGTTTTAAAAACAAAAAGAAAATGAATCTGTTAGTGACACATTCATCGATCAAAAGCCTTCGGGCTGACGACTTGAACGGCCTGTGTGTGTGTGTGTGTGTGTGTGTGTGTGTGTGTGTGTGTGCGCGCGCTTGCTTGTGAAGTCTTTATGTCGGAAGCCTGACCGTAAACTGACAGAGCGGTATATAAACATCGGCCAGTGCTGCGCTATATTTAGAGTTCAGTCATGTACTCACTCGGTTCACACCCATCAAAATGCGTTCTCGCCATTCGGACCACTGGGGCAGTTAAGGACGTACTTGACTTGCGTGGGCTTCATGCGCTGTTGTGAAGCCGTTTGGGTAGGATTAATCATCTCCATCGTTATTAGGCGTCCTGTCTGCTCCGCCCTCTATTGTACATCATGAACAATGGGCGTGCATGTATATGTAGTAATTATCTGCGATCAGCACTTCGTTAATTAGGGTATAGCAGATATTTGCTCGCATCTCTCTCTCTCTCTCTCTCTCTCTGTATATATGCACTCCTTCACGAAGGGGCATGAATAAACTTTCCGTATTCTCTCTGAGTGTTGGTTAATTGATTATTTGATCGAGTGATTGAACGATCGATTGAATGATCAAATTTAATTACAACAGCATGTACATTTTGTGAAGATTAAATCACATGTTTCAGTTTCAACTCGATCATCTTTTAATCAGTCCCATGTGCAAATACAAAGCGACATTTTTTCCCCTCTCCTCTATAAAGGAGAATGTAAATAGAATGAACGAGCGTCTACAGAACTCTCAAGCTGAGTAGTGTAGTGTAGTGTAGTGTAGTGTAGTGTAGTGTAGTGTAGTGTAGTGTAGTGTAGTGTAGCGTAGCGTTTGGAGTGAAATGTAGTGTATTGTGTTGTACTATATGATACCGTTTTCTATTGCATTCTATTGTATTGTAAAACATTGTATCTGTATTGCATCGTGTGTGTGTTGTATACTGCAGTAGACCTACACTACACTGCACGACACTACACTGCGCCGTGTGTGTGTGTGTGTGTGTGTGTGTGTGTGTGTGTGTGTGTGTGGTGTTGTGTTGTGTACACTGTATTGTATTGCATTGCATCATATTACATTGTCTTCTATTTTGTATTTCACTGCATCGCATTACGATGCGTTGTATTGCATTGTACTGTACTGCACCGTACTACTATTACATTATGTTGTGTTGTGTTTTGATGTATTGTATTGATATGTATTTGTTATTGTTGCATTGGTTTGTACTGTACTGCACTGAATTATACTGTATCATCTTGCATCGTCATACATTTCCCTGTATCAAAATTCGGAACTGCTCTCCTCGAAGAGAGCATGTCTCCAGAGTACGGCAACACTCACATTTTTTGTCTCTCTACAGTTCCTTTTACCTACCACAGTTTTCTCCCAGAATTTCGCGAACAACTCGATTCTTGATGCCGTGGATTCTTCGATGCACGCCTTCAATACATGTTGCACAAGGGCTTTCCTTGGTCTCTTGACTCGGGTCGGAAAAGACCAGTATTCAAATCACGACTGGATGTATACTGAAGATGCGGAGCCAACATTTGTTTGTTTGTTTTGTAAACGCAAGCACAAAAAACAAACAGAAACAGAGCTTATAAGATTCAATCCCCTAACCTACGCTTGTCTCCTTCCCTTGACGAACGCTTATCCGCATAGCCACCATGCAAGCTTAGTCGTCTTCAGCCGTAACTCTAAACCACGATGCCAATTTCGGCTCCCTAAGGCACGGAATGGTCCCAGCCAAATGGAACCACCGGCGTGTCTGGCGGTGACACAGAATTGGGCGGATCTATCTTTTGGCAGGCACAATGGGGAGTTTTTATCTACCGTCTATAGCGCGTCGTGGGATTTGGTATTAGTAATTTCCGCAGTCCTTTATTGCACGGCCACTGTGCCCTGCGCAGACATTTCTTCATCTTGTCCATGTTTGTAATTATGATGATGATGACGATGGTGATGAGTTTGGCCTCATGATGGCGAGTGACGTCATGATGACGGCAGTGTGATCGTCGAAGCGGTGAGTTCGATTCGATCGTCGTTGTTGTCATCCTCGCTGGAATTCCGTTGTTTGTGACTGTTGTTGGTGTTTTTTTGATGCTGTTGTTAATGTTGTTGTTGCTCTTTCTTTTTCACTTTTCTTTCTTCTCCTTTCCCGCGCGTCTCATCATTTCTGTCTGTATTTGCCTCTTCCCGGGCAAGGATTGCACATTAAACACCATCCAAGCTTCTATTATGCCCTTGTTATAATCATAATTCTTTTTGTCTCGTATATTCGTGCGTCGTCGTCTTCCTCCTCGTCTTTCTTCTTCTTGCCTTTTTGTCCTTTTATTTCGTCTCCTTTTGTCGTTGCTACTCGTTCTCTTAGTGTTTCTGCACCCTGTCTCTCCATCCTACAACCCACCAACAATAACAACAAAAATCAGTTTATCTCCCCCCCCCCCCCCCCCCCCCCCCCCTTCCCCCCAAAAAGGTCAGATTCTGTCACAGTGTCCAACAGTTTGGCGGACAATGTGCTGACTAAGCTCCGTCGTTTGATCAGTCGGGCTGGTGGGGATAAAGTTGTTCGTATGGTATGACTCCTATGACTCCTCTGTTTATTTCCTTTTGCGTCATAGAGGACAATGTAGGCCTACACCTGTTGCTTCACGCGCGCGCGCGTGCGCGCGCGCACATACACACACACACACACATATATAATACACGTCTGACCACGATTGGATGCATAGACAGAGGGCGGGGGGTAGAGGAGGGCTGAGGGAGAATAGAAGGAAAGAGGGAGTAAGAAGAGACAGCGCGAGAAACAGAGAGAGAGAGAGAGAGAGAGAGAGAGAGAGAGAGAGAGAGAGAGAGAGAGAGAGAGAGACACGCAGACAGACACTCAGACAAAAAGAATTTATTTTGCGTAGATGAACGCTCACCATTTCAGAATGAATACGTTAATTAGAAGAAAGAGGTCTCGTAGGAGTATTGCTGCTGCTTCCGCACCGCAAGATGCCAGTTACCGTTATTTATATCTAAAGGCTCGGCCTCAAGAAACTGTTAACAGTCCGGCCGTTCGTGGACCAACCCAATTCTTGTCAACGTGTGTCGCGTGCGCACGCACACGTGAAGCATGGCGCGTGGGGCGTGGCTGCCACGTGAGGAGAAAGACAGACAGAGAGTGAGAAAGAGACAGAGAGACTCGGACCTCAGAAATGTGTTCGCAAGGGGGTCAAAGCCCCATCTGAATGGGTGTGAAAAAGAAAATCAAAACCTTTACCTGGTATGTCAAACAACTTTCAGAACACATAGATGATGAACCGTTGTTACAGTTTCACATAGTTAAAATTATCATTAATCAAAACACCCCGTATTTCTCTCCCCTTGAATCTCTCTCCACTTGACTGCAAAGTTTCTAATTCATTTTTTTCCCTGTGTCATAAGTGATGTCATTAAAGTGATTTAGATTGTCATAATACTTAGCTGGTATACACTGATATACAAGTTTCCCGAGGGCTGGGCAACAGAAAATAATTTCAGTCGCATTTCTACAATTTGTAAATTTCATATTTTTTTTTTACGTCCGTTTACATCTAAATCTGCGCACTGCTATGTCAAATACAACTAATAAAAATTTTATCAATGCGTATCTTACACTCCCACTTAAATCTTACTTAGGACATGGTTCGATGCCATGAAACTGATGGGATCCACTGTGGTCTTTAAAATCTATCGCTATTTTTTTCTATGGCGGTTTCAAATCTGCCCATTAATAAGCCTTTCAATCTCGAACGTGAGCATTTAATACATTATGAACTTTAGATGCCTATTTTGCTTTCGATCTGTCGGCTTTATTTAACAGCATCTTGTACGCCTTGAAAGGGCATCTGTGTTCTTCTATACGATTAATTTCAGTTTCGAATAACGTAAGCACAAGCGCCGAGTTTTAAGGATATTCTGCCTCGTTCTCCGTAAACAAATCATCTGGCATTCGCAATTTTACGCCCAGATTTTTTTTTTTTCCCCGTGTAAATAAATGAATACTCTGTTAGAGAAGCTTTACCCAAATGTGACTGTTCTGCAGCACACAGCAGTATTTGCGTATCAAATATTTTGAAAAACTAAACTACTTTATAGAATTATTGTTCATTTTTACAAAGTTTACACGTGACATCAAATGCCACTATTTAACCTTTGTTTGCGTTAGCTAAATCAGGACGACCATATCTGAAGAAAACGTTCAAAACAACAAGGGAGATAAAATGCTTCCCTTGGGTATTCCCTGTTCTTGAACAAAGAAGTCTGTCAAAACTGATCCTGAACGCACACGGAACCAACGATCCTGTGAAAAATGTTCAATACAAACGGGGAGCCTGCCCCTAAACTCCATGTTGAAAAGGTCTCTCAGAATGCCGTACCTCCAGGTGGTGTCATATGCTTTCTCCAAGTCAAAAATATATGAGATAACATGCTCGCAAAGAGCGAAGGCTTCTCGCACAAACAGATTCCAAACGTACAAGATTGTCTACAGTACACCTTTTCTTATGAAAGCCACACTGAATGTCGGCCAATAAATGCCTACAAATCCTCTAGCGTCCAGAAGAGACGCGACGAGATCATTCTTACCATAGTTTTACAAAGACAACTCGTCAACGCGGTAGTTATGCGGATCCGAATTGTCCTTGCCTGGTTTAGGGACGGGTATAGTAATAGCTTCCCTCCATTTTTCGCGAAAACTTCCCGATTCTCAAATAAATCTGACTAAGAATTGAACGACATTCCGCCGGAAGATGAAGCATTTCAAAACAAACCTCGTCAGGACCTCGTCGTCAGGACCAACTGCTGAATTGTTAGACTTGTGGATGGATTGGTCTAATTCCCACTATGAAAATAGAGCACTATAGTCCTCCGAGTTGTCAGATAAAAAAATGAGGATGGCGTTTCTCTGATTCTACTTTAGTTGTTTTTTTTTTTTTTTTTTGTTTTTTTTTTAATTTACTTGAATAATGGCTAGAAGATGAATTTTGAGAGATGCAAGAGGCTAAGAGGTTTGTTATGTCTTTTGTATCCATTGATTTTCAGATGTCTCAAACCAGGAGATCTTTCCCTTTGATTCTTTTGATGGATTTCCATACTCGGGCAGATGATGTAGAATTTAAGGAGGAACAAAAGTTACGCCTCGAGTTCTTTTTACATCTTTTGATGATATATTTCGCTGAGGCTTTTAGTTTTTTTTTTATACTCAATTCCATTTTCTTCCGTCAGATGTTTTCGGAATTTTCTAAGCGCTTTCCTGCGATTTCTAATAGCTTCTTTGCACTCATTATTAAACTAAGGCACTTTATGAGTTTTTTTAGGATCTATCACAGATTTAGGAATACAGTCAGACGCTATATCCATCAGGATAGAAGTAAAGGTGTCCATGGGATCTGACTGAGAAAGAATGACTTAATTATTTTGGTCTTGCATTGAAGTTCAAACCAGGCCCAATTAGCATGTTTCAAATTCCAACATTCTGATGTCTCACCGTCAGATGTCGCCAAACTTTCTAATAAAATGGGGAAAATAATCACTGCCGCATAAATCTTCAGGAGGTTCCCATTTGTAATCTAAAAGTAGAGAGGAAGAACGGAGAGATAAGTCAACAGCTGAGGAAGTTCCATGAGTCGAGTGAACAAAGGCTGGTTGATCGTTATTCAGAATACATAGTTGATGTTCGGAAATGAGATTCTCGATCGTCTGTCCTCTGTGATCCAAACGCGGATCACCCCAAACGGGAGAATGAGCATTAAAGTCTCCGAGGAGAAGGAACGGTGACGGTAATTGCTCAATAAGGTTCTCGAGGTCTTGTTTGGAAACATTTTCAGGAGGAGGAAGATAAATGGAACATACAGAAACAGTGTTACTACCAGAAACAGTTGCTGCCACAGCTTGTAAAGAAATGTTCAACGGAATTTCTGCTGCAGGAAGAGAATTACGGATATAAAAAGCATATATCACCTTTGTTTGTATAAGGATATTTAGATAAACAAGCACAGTTTCTAATGGGAATCGTTGCTGAATCTGATGTTCTTTTGATGCAATAATATTACGGGAGAAAATTTACATAATGGGAGCAAATCTTCATAACTGCTCCTCAACCCTCTTATATTCCACTGGAGAATACTCATAAAAAAAGGTTAAAAGAAGGTAAGATGCAAAAGAACAATAGATCAAATACTGCGTTTAAAAAAAAACATCAGGACATTAAAATCAGACATCTCTTCCACAGACGGTCACCGAAACCTGTTGGAGCTGGAAAAAGAGGTTTCGCCTTTTTTTTTAAGGCGGTTTGAAGTAGATTTCTTTTTATGTTCTCGTACTTGCTGGGTGGTTTGGTGGGGGATCAGGCTTAGCCTCTGATGGGTGTCTTACACCTCCAGCACCCATCGAACCACCCGATAACTTGTTCTTTTGTGGAGAAACCCAAATAGAATCTCTCCTCAAATCATCACTTTTGCTCGACTTCGTAGCACCCTCAGAAACTCATCTTGACAAAGATAATGTTGGTACAGGTGTGACAACCGACGCAGAAGCAGCGGAATCTTTTTACGCAGCTGAAGTCTGATTGGGTGAGGTTGACTTGTTTAATGACTTTGGACATGCACATAGCTGTTTGATTAGGACACTCAACTCTATGAAAGAACATTATACAAGAACATACTAATGCCCATAAAAGGAAACATCAAATACTATTTGAAAGAAAAAACGCCAAAAAACGTTCTAAAGAAGGGACTAATAAAAACCAAGAAGTCGCGGCTAAACTCCGAGGAAGAATACACTAAAGCATAAAAAGTACAAACAAAAGCTTAAGAATTGTGTTCATACGCGCTGAGAATAGAAAGACAGTGAAGTCTATGAACAAAGATAGTACAACTGGGAAAGAGAAGACGGTGAATGAGGCTTAAGCCTCAGAAAAGACAAATCGATCTACAGAACAAAGACTAGCTCTCTGAAAGACGTTTACACTAAACAATATGAATGGATAACATTTTTCTCTACGAAAGAAGCTGACGCTAACTCTTGACAGAAAAGATTATAAGCCCTATGGGAGGAAGACACTCAGACCGAGCAATAACTCATGGAAGAAGTCTACAGCCGTAAGAAAGGGGAACGCTTAAACCTCGGACAGTAAGATGCTTATCCTATGGAGTGAAAACACTACAGAACATCAAGGATCCACATGTTCACGCTGATTACCATACCACCGACAGATGTTCTGTGTACTAAAGGACGATCAGATCAGGCGGGTACCAGATGCGCACTTGGGAATATTTCAAGAAGAGCTCTAAAGCCTTCCTTAACAGCTCTGCAGCTCAGTCTCTGATGATCCGAAAACATGCGTCCATGTTCCAGATCCCTAAGTAGGAGACCTGCTACATAGCGGAGTCAAAATTCATGCTCTTCCAGGAAATATTTCCTCTGGTACCCCCTGTTTTGTATCCTTGTACCACAGACAATAGACATACGAAACCTGAGCAACTACATTAGGCATTTGAACGACCGACACTTACGTTATAAAGACGCTCAAAACCCGGAGAAAAACGCTATATTTTGTGAATCAAGAAGACTCTGACAAAGATGACACCAAGCCCTTTTATGAAAGGAGACAAACCTGAATAATAACTACAAGAAACGCTGAGTGAAGACACTGAATCCTCAGGGAAAGAAGACAAACACGTACTGAACTCTTGTTTAAAAACAACATTCTAGGCCTACAAAACACAACTAAAGTATAAAACAAAGGGGGCGCGCGGGGGGGGGGGGGGGGGGGCTGTACTGGTACATGCAGAAGGAATGAGAAAAAAGGTAAAAACTTAAAGTTACAAGACCACCGTGCCTACTCTCCAAGCAGTAATAAGCAGGATTCCCCGAGTTCACCCGCCCTATCTCCGTTTTTTCACAGCCGTTGATGCTGGAGTTCTTTGCCCCTGTGGGTGGAAAAAAAAATTCATCAACAGAATTCCCTTTCCTGGACGTCAACATGAGCATCAATGGGGATACAATCACCACAGACCTTCACACTAAATCCCACGGATGGCCACATGTACCTACCCTTCAGCTCCTGCCACCCTAGACACTGTCCAAGAGGGGCATCCCCTACGGGCAGACTGTCCGCCTGCGAAGAATCTGTTGTAAAGATGATGTGTTTCCTGAAACGAAGCAGAGGGCTGAGAAACCACCTACATAACCGTGGCTATCCATTAGCTCTGGTGAACTCTGCCATCAACAAGGCACAGACACTTCCCAGGAAGGATGCACTCCAGTACCAACGGAGGAACCATCATTCAGACACGGTGCCATTTGTTATCCGCCATAACCCTTCCAAACCTCCTCTGGCCTTTTTGGCTGAAGGAAAAAAATGACGGAGCTCCACGGAAGTAGACGCATGAAGAGAGCCGTTCCCAAAACCTCCAATTGTTGGTGAGCGTAACTGTCACAATCTGAGGAATCTTCTGATGCCCAGCAAACCACCAGCAGTGTAACATCAAGCGTCTGCTACAGATTCTTTGGTACCAGGCTGCTTCAAATGCACAGCGAAACGATGTGTTCTGTGCAAGGAACACCTGGAGGAAACTACCTCCTTCAAGAGTGTTCGCACGGGTCACCAGTTCCAAAGTAAGGGACTCAGCTACGTGTAAAAGTACCAACTTAGTGAACCTGATCAACTGTGGACATTGCCAGGATGTACAGTATGTTGGTGAGACGGGAAACAGCCTACAAACACGCTTCAGTGGTCATCGCTCTGACATCATCAGAAAACAAGATACACTCGTGGCACGCCATTTCTGTGAACCCTGGACACCAGCTGTCAGATTTGAAATGTTGTGTAATTGTAATTGGACTCATAAAGACCACAGATGCACAGAAAAGAAAAGACAGAGGATGTGGAGACACAAGTTCAAGACCAACTACCCGTTTGCTCTTAATGTGTGGGATTAGTTGCCTTCACATGAACAATCTGCCCTGGGAACTTTGCCCTTCACTGAATCAAGACTTCACCCATGCATCGCTATTTGTCATACAGTCATACAGTAATGAGGGTGGGGTGGAGATTAATGACGTAAAAAACACACATTACGTGAACTAGTTTTGATGCCGACTTCCGTGGTCAGCTGAGGAAGGTTTGCAAAAACTGAAAGCGCTTCTGTAAAATGCTTTGGGTGTTTCTTTTTTTTTTATTTGAATCAACAACAGAATTCTCGTGGAGACACTTCTAAAATACAAAATGTTTCCCTTTTACAAAAATATTATTGTTTACCTGTCCGTATGCACACAAAATCTCTGCGCTTGTCAAAAAAAAGAAGAAAAAAAAAGATTAGAGAGCACACGACTCTGTAGAGTGGATGGGGTGGTGTAGTTTGTGGGGATATTGTGCGTGCGTGTGGGATTTAAGTAAGAATGTTCGTACACTCTCTTCTTTCATCAGATTTAGCATCCCCCTTTCGCATGGTTTAGCGTAATATTCTTCACTAGACCTCATTTCTCTCCTCTCTCGCTCCCGATGAAATCTAGTTTCTGCACTGTTGCTGAAATCAATATCAGAATTTCCTCCCATATTTTGTCCCCTTTTCTCTGTTCCTGTTGTTCAAGAATATGCGTTTGAGGTCAATTATGTTCTGTGCGTTGACCAAAAAGGGAGAATATTTTTCTCGGCATCAAGTTACTGAAGAACCGACAGCCGAGTTCCCTGTAACATATCAGTCAGTAACATTGGTGAAGATGGGCACGAAAAAGGCGGTGAGACATGGAAGGGTGGTGTGGGGAGAATGGAGGGAGGAAGGGGAGATGGAGATCCACTCCACAACGCGTAAAAAAGGGGGAGATGGGACTACAAGAATCCATGTAAAAAAAAATAACTACAAAGTCCTAGAATCCAAATTATTTTAACTACACCTACCAACTACCTGTCTCTATTTTCTGCCTTGCAAGGACATTTACCAGTTAAGCGCCAGCTTAAAAACTGCTTTCAATACAGAATTTGCACTTACATTATCGTCAGTTGTCTATAGCACAGTGTTGTCTTGCGAATCCTTTCCCAAGACTTGAATGTTCTTGGTGAGGATGTTAGTTGTCCCGGAAGATGTTGCACGCAGCACTGTGGTTCTCTGGTAGACTAATTCTCGAACAGCGGTCACCCTTGTACTGCCTGCCGAAAGAAAAGTCTGAGATTAAATTCTGAAGAAAAGATCACTTAACCGTGAGAAAGAAGAATTACATATCATGCAAAGAGGACACCAAGGCCTCTAGTTCATAAGCAGTGAAACTAAAGAGGAAAAACAGGATACTAAAAAGCCAGTGAAAGAATTTAATCTCAAGAAGGATTACTCTAAATCCTGAGACTAAGACTAAAAGCCCCTGATGAGTTATATTAACCCTACGAAAAAGGTCTCCACATTCTGGAAGATGATCACGTTAAACTATACGAACGTGGGGTGCTAAACCTGATGGAAGAAGAGAAAAGTAAAACTCATGACAGAAATGGCTATAAGATCTATGGAGGAAACACATTGAAATATAAACACAGTACAGTAATCTTACAAAAGAAGACCATAATTCCTTAAAGAAAGGGACACCAACCAATGTCAGAAGAGGGCCCTCATACCTTATCACGCTCGATGGTGATGGCATCCATCGGTCTCGAGAGACAATGGTGTTGCGCCGTGTAGCAGTCAGTTGTGGAGTTGCAGCGCCTGCTTTGGCTGAAGAGCCCGATCATTGAGTGGCAGACTGTTTCAGCTGCTGCAGGTCAAGTCTCGGTCGTAAGTGTCGTGTGGGTGATGAGGCAATTTTGTTTTGCCGTCTGCGACGCCTCCGTTCTTCCCGCTGGGCCTCTGCTCTGCTCTGCTTGCTTCATGCCGGCCGTAAAGGTGGACCGCTGTAGCTGACCCAGTCTGAAGCTGCTGTCTCCAGGTCCGCTAAGTCGACGCCGACTGCCCTAAAGTCGCGCTTGCGTATATCCTTGTAGCATAGGGCGGGCCGTCCTGTGGATCTGGAGCCCGTAGCCAGCTCACCGTAAGCAAGTCCTTTGGGATGCGACTGTCGTCAAGACAATACAGGAACCTCTGTGTCAGCATAGCGAGTATGATAGACAACCCTGCCTGGGCCAGGACGTCCTTGTTAGTGATGCGGTCCTGCCATGTAAATGCCCAGGAGACTCCCGAGGCAGCGCTGGTGAAAGGCGTTCAGTCTGCGCTCTTGTTGAGAGTACAGGGTCCATGCTTTGCTTCCGTATAGAAGAGTGCTCAGCACGCAGGCTCAGTACACTTTCATCTTGGTGTTTGACGTTAGCATGGTGGTGTCCAAGACTTTCTTCACTAGAGGGGGCATCACTCTTACTGGACTGCCGATCCGCACGTTCAACTCGGCATACAGACAGAGGCTGCTGGAGATGGTGGAGCTCAGGCAAGTGAAGTCGTCGACCACTTCGAGGGTGTGATCACCGATGGAGATGCGGGGAGTGCTGCTGGCGTCTCGGCTCATGATGTTCGTTTTCTTCCAGCTGATAGTGAGGCTGAACTTGCTGCAGTTATCAGCAAGCAGGTGATGAGCCGTTGTAGCGCTTCTTCGGTATGGGCAGTGAGGGCGTCTGTGAAGAGATTCTCCTTGCACTGTCTTTCTTTTCGATGCGGTGTACCGTTTTCATAGGGTTTAGTGTCCTTTCATAGAGTTTGATGTCCCCTTTGTACAGTACAGTGTCCTGTTTTTCTAGGTGTTCATGTAATATTCAGTGAGATGCTCTTCGTCTTTGCTCGGAAGCGTGCCAGGTTGAAGAGGCTTTCGCCCCTGCTAGTGTGGAGGAATATGCCGTCTTCAGACTGCTGGAAGGCATAGCGCAGCAGCAGGGAAAAGACGACGACGCCGAAGACTGTCGGAGCCAGCACGCACTCTTGTTTGACACCGCATTTGATTGAGGAGGAGTCCGAAATGAACCATCGTACTGGACAATGCCATTCATGTTGTCCTGGAATGATGTGATCGTCTTCAGAGAGCTTGGGGAGACAACCAATCTGCTGTAAGTAGGGGTGAAGAGACCTGACCTACTGACCAAGTCGAACGCCTTGATCAGGTCGATGAAGGCGATGAGCAAGGGTTGTCTCTGCTCGCGGAACTTCTCTTGTAGCTGCCTCAGGGAAAATATTTCGATCGTCGACCTCGCAGCTCTGAAGCCGCACTGTGCCTCTGGGTACACTCGTTTGGCGAGTAGCTGCAGCCTGTTGAGGATGACGCAGGCGAAGGCTTTACCAAGACTGCCGCGGAGGAATATTCCACGATAATTATTGCAGTCGCTGCGAATCGTTTGTTCTGGTATAGAGTGATGATGCTTGCACCGCGCTTGTCCTGGGGTGCGGTCCCTTCCACCCAACACTGCAGCAGAAGCTCATGGAGGTGACCGAGGAGAGAACTCTCCTTGCCGGCTTTGACGACTTCTGGTGGAATGCCTTTACCACACTGGTGGAAAGCTTTACACACGCTACCAAGTCGATCCTTGCCAAGTTCCTCAATGGTGAGTGGGGCATCGAGCTCCTCCATGGGAGGCGGGGGGGGGGGGGGGGGAGTAGTTCTTGAAGACTGTGTGGATGACCGAGATCTCCCTGGAGTACAGCCCCCGGCAGTGCTCCGCCCATCGCTCCATCTGTTTGCTGCGGTCAGTGAAACTTTAAGGATCGATCTTGATGGCAGCAGGGCCGAACGCTTTCTTCATGCCCTCGCACATGACGCGGAACTTGCCGCAGTCGGCCGAGATCTGAATCACTGACGCATTTACTGGCAATTCTCTGGGCGTTGTTGCAAGCTTTCGGAGTGCGGCCAGTGTCTTCTTTGAAGGCTCTCTCTTGTGATCGAGGAGTGCAGCTCGCTTGGCAGCTATGGCAGGATCTATCTTCACAATTCATGCTTCGTACTAGTCCACATTTTTTCCTCATTCTCTTCCCATAGGTGTCCAAGGTGGACTGGTAGGTGGCATTGTGGATGTGGTTCCACCGTGATGAAGCGCTGTCTGTCGGGCAGTCCTTTAGGGCCTTGACATTGGCTCTGGCAAAGCGTTCGCGCGGTTCCGACACTGACGTCATGGATGTGTTGATTCGAGCACGTACTTTCTGTTTGGAGCTTATCTCACCCAGTCCTGTAAAAAGATGACACCAAACCATATGAACGGATACTAAATCCGAGGAACACTATCTTGTTTAATGGAGACATTAAACTCTATGAAAGGACATTAAACCTACGAAAACAGGGCACCGCGCTTAACAGGAAGAGAATGCTAACGACCGTTAAAAGAGGACACAAAATCATATGAGAAACAAAGACACTAATCTCTCAAAAACCACCACGAAAGAACGCTAAACTAGATGACACTAAATCCTATGAACGGAGGAGGCTACTTACTATTTGACAGACGACACCTATATGAGAGAAAGACATTATGGAGGGATCCACGTGTTGACTCGTGATTATCATGTTTGACTTTCTGTGGATTTACGGATACTCACATCAGGAGGAACCAGGTACGCACAAGGAAACATTTCGGGAAGGCCAAAAGATTCCTCAATAGCACTACAACCAGACCCAGTTTATCTGAAAACACGCATCCATGTTCCAGATCACTGAATCACTTAACACGCTGCAAAGCTTTGAGTAAATCTTTCACGCTCTTCCAGAAAATATTCCCTCTGGTACCCTGCGTGATGTATCCATGTTCCACAGAAGACCGACATAAGAACCCAGAGCACACATGCTGTTTATGTGAAAGAACGACTCTGTAGAAAGGACAATGCTAAGTCTCGAGAAATAAGACGCACACTTGTGAAAAGAAAGGGGCAGTAAAATACGAATACTTTGAATGAAGGTGACTTTAAATATGTAAACTAACTGAATCCTGTGACTGAAAAAGACGCCGAGTGCTTGGAGGGGGAGGAGATGATCAAACCGCATAAAAAAGACAACCCCTCCAACGAACCGGGTGCTATGAACACCGCTTTGGACAATACGCTGGTGAAGCTTGTGATCCGCTGCCTTCACGTGTCCTGGTCACTCTCTCTCTGCAGCCAATGAAGCAGCAGTTCTTGCTCCTGTTGACAGAAACGTTAGTATTTCCTTTCAACACCTGACTTGCTGTGTGTGAATAAATGTTAAACACTCACCCAACTGAGCACAACTGTTCTGATTTTATTGTTTTTCTTTTCTGGTTCTCTGCCCATAAGACAATACTTTGGTTAACAAGACTTATCATGGGAACAACATTTAAAAGTATTTCACCAACTCCGTATCAAAACGTACACGTTTTCCATTTTTAATACTATTAGAAAAATGGTCGCTATGAACAAAACAGACCAGAATAGAGCTGCGTAAGATCATCACCTGTATCATTAACAAACTAAAACGTAAAATTATGTGACCTTTCGCGCCCTGCTCTCAGAATGGCCTGAGTTCCAGTTCCCTCTCCACGTGCTGAGTTTGACCTCAAGATGTCAGTGTCGGCAAGTGCTTGGGGACTGTAGCATTACGACTACCATGACACTCTCCTTGGGAGAATGCTCGTGCGAAATTGCTCCATCATAAAATAGTTTGTGTGTGTGTGTGTGTGTGTGTGTGTGTGTGTGTGTGTGTGCGTGCGTGTGCGTGTGTGTGTGTATACTGATGCTCAGAGAGTCGAAGCAATTCTTGTCGTTTGAAGAGTGCGTTAGTTCTAACACCTCAGAAAACCTGACACAAGACACCGGGACCCCTCACCTAGCTATTGCTATTGGTGGCAGATCCATCAGTGTGCCCAGTCTATCCAAGCTTCTTCCGGAAATCCCTCATCCAGTCAATGCCAGCGTCAGCACTATCTTCGCACAGCTGTCCCGGTTCTCTCTGCTGCAGATGGGAAAGCACACCGACGCACGCACACACACACACACACACACACACACACACACACACACACAGGCACCCGCACCACCACCACCACCTTCTTACTACTAAAACCTTTTAAAAACAAGACATTAAACAGTGGGAAAGAATAACATACTAAATCCTATGAACTGAAGCCATGTCCTACACAGAACAGCCATTTGAAAAAGAGAAAAAAAAATTTAAATGAAGATTGCACTAGACCGTACTTAAGTAGTACATTAGCCCTTCAAAATATATACTGCATGTGGTGACAGATGACTGCACTCTATGGGAGAAAAACATTTAAAGTTGGTGACAGAGGACAATAAACTGTAACGACGAAAACCATAAACTCTTAAAAAAGAAGACATTTAGCCTCACGAAAAGAGGACCCAGAGCGCCATGAAAAGAAGACACAAAACAATACAAGGACACTAAACACTACGGAAAGAAGACACTTAACTGCATGCAATAAACACACGATACCCTTGGAAAAACACAAAATGTACCAGAAGAGAACACTAAATTCAACAAAAAGAAAAACTAAACGATATTAACGTAGGACAATAAATCGCAGAGACAACAACAACAAAAACCAACAACAAAAAAAACATACAAAGGCGACATCAAGGCGCGCAAATGGCAAAAGACAATTTCAATGAAAACAGGACACTCAACTGTATGAAAAGGACACAAAACCTCTCAAAGGACATACTAAACCATATGGAAGCACGACGCTAAAGTCAGTGAAAGGAGAAAAGTAAACCTGAAAGGACGACACTAACCCTTATCAAAAATGGCAGTAAATCCTGTGAGAAAACTCTAAACTAGTGAAAAACAAGACACGCTGAAAGGATGACACCAACACTGTGTAAAAGAGGAAAGAAACAATCATGGAAAGATGATAAAAAAAAACGACACATATAAAAAAATAAACTCTGTGGACGAGGGTGGGGGTGTGGAAGACACATAGCGCGTCACATGGAGAGAACACGAAACCCTGTCATGGGAAAGAGCGAACCTTCTAGAAAGAGAACAATCAAGTCTGAAAGGGGGGTGGGGAAGACCGCAAAACTTGTGAAAAGGTGACACGAAACCAAAGGAGGAGGGAGGGAGGGAGGGAATGGGGTAGTAGTAATGTGGATTGAGCAACGAAAAACTTGTAGAAAGGGGACTTGAAACACGGATATTCGGGGGCGGGGTTGGGGGGGGGGGGGGGGGAGACGAATCCCAAGGACTTGAAACCTTCTGTGTATATGGTGCGTTGGAGGGAAGGGCTTAGGAATAGAGCAAACCCTTTCAAGGAAGGAAACGAAACATACCGATCTTTGTATAAAAAGAGACTGCAAAAACCCGGGTGTGGGGGAGGATGGTAGAAAGGCACCGAGCCTCGCAGAAAGACGTCACGAAATCCTGGGTTGGTGCGGAGGGGGGTGGGTGGGAGGGAGGGAGGGGCAGGAGAGATAACAACCTATAACTAAAAGAACAGAACAGGGAATCCAGGGGGGGGGGGGGGGGGGGGGGGGGAGGCTCAACGAACCTCGTAGAAAAAGGAAACACAAACTCCAGACGGCGGAGGTGGGGGAGGGGAGCAGACATCGAATCTTTGCAGAAAGAGGACTCAACACCCAAGGTGGACGAGGAGGGATGGAGGGGGGGGGGGGGGGGGGGGGGAGGAATAGACAATTTTACAGGGGGGGGGGGAAAAAATGAACGAAACCTGAACAAAACGGAAAGAGAATGTAAAACCCTGTGGGGTGGGGTGGAGAGATAAACTGTAATTATAGAAAGAGGACATAAAATCCTTTTGTGGGAGAGAAACACCGAACCGTAATACAAGAGGTCACGAAACGGGGGGGGGGGGGGGGGGGGGGGGGGGGGGGGGGGGGGGGGTACGGGGCACACCAAACGTTTTTACAGAAAGAGATCTCGAAACCCCCAAGGGGGGGGGGGGGGGGGGGGGAAGGGGCGGGAAAGGAGGCTTACACCGACACCTTATAGAAAGAAGGTACGAAACCTGGTGGATTGAAGATAGACACCAAATCTTATAGAAAGACACGAAACCCCGGGAGA
>JADBJO010009582.1:42500-50000 GCA_016801955.1 Conus betulinus | reverse complement strand
ACCGAACCTTGTGGAAAGAGAACAGAAACCCTTTATAGAAGAGAGTGGGAAGGGAGGGGGAGGGGGGAGGGAGGAGACAATAAAACCTTTTAGGAAGTGAACACAAAATCCTCAGTGTCTACATGGGGATGGGGGTGGGGTATCAAACCATGTATACAGAGGACCCGAACCCTTGGGGCAGGGGGGGGGGGGGCGGAAAAGAGACAGCAGACCTTGCAAGTAGAGGACACGAAACGCTGTGGGGGTTAAAACAGACACTGAACCTTATGGAAAAGAACATGAAAGCCTGTGTGTGGAGAGAGCAATGATGAGGTGGGGAGTGGTGGTGGTGGTGGGGTGGTGGTGGGGGGGGGTGCGGGCGGGCACCAAATCTTGCAAAAAGGAAAAGGAGGACAAACCATGGAGGTGGGATGGGGCGATGAGACATCGATCCTTATACCAAGAGAACACAGACCTCGCGAGGGAGTGAGGTGGGGGGGGGGGGGGGGGGGAGGGGGGGAAACCCAGTATCTGCAAGGACAGGAAACCTTGTGAAAATGGGAAAAAGACATTGAAAGACACAGGAAGAGTACAAGAAACCCCTGATGTGCGTAAAAAACACCGAACACTGGGGAGAGGGAGGGGGCGGGCGGAGGGGGAAGAGACACACTGAACATTATAGAAAGAGAAAATGAAACCTGTTGGAGATGGGAAGTGGATAGACACCAAACCTTACAGAAACAAGACACCAAACTTTGGAGAAGAATGGAGGAAGAGACACCAAACCTTATAGAACAAGGACACGAAAAGGGACACGAAAAGCGGGGGGGGGGGGGGGGGGGGGGTGAACACCGAACTTTATTGAAAGAGGACACATACCCCACATATAACCCTGCTGGATACAAAACTACTCCGAACTCGTTGAAAGAGGCCACGGAACCCGAGGATGGATGGTGACACCCGAGGATGGAAAGTGACATGGAAACATCAAAGAGGGGGTGGAAAAAACGACAGGATGAAGGGGGTGGAAAAGAAATTGTGAGATGAACTTTGTAGACAAACCTTACGAAGATTGTGACGTGAACCCTGTAGCATAAAAGCGACAGAGAACCTTACGTGAAAGACAGCACAAAACTGAAGTGAGGAAAGGGGAGGAGGGAAAACGCTAGACCTAGAAAGACGACACGAAACCGGGGTGAGGGGGGTTACCAAAGTACGAAGTCTTATAGTAGGCAGACACTAAATAATGGAGAGAGGGACGGGAGTGGAGGGACGCACTGAAAATTATAGAAAGACAAAAACCTGTGTGCGTTTGGGGGTGGGGGGGGGAGACCCTAAGTCTTTTAGCAGAACTTTACAGAAACAGGACACGAAAACCTGTGATGGGCAACAGAGGCGCCAAACCTTACCGAAAGAGAACACGAAATGGCTGGGGGAGGGGGGGGGGGGGCAGACACCGAACCTTAGGGGAAAAAGGGACATTTAATGTTGAGTGGAAAAGGTACACCGAACTCCATTGGAAAGAGGACACAAAACCCTGAATCGGGTGTGGGGTGGTGCTGGAAGAAACGCTGTACCTTATACCAAGGGAAAACGAAACCCCTTGGAGGGAGAAAAAGACACTTAGCTAATGGAAGGAGGCGAAAGCATGTACAGGGGAAAAATACTTATCATCATTTCAGGGCAGGGAAGGAAAGCACTGGCAGCGGGGGGAAGACATTACACCTTATAGAAAGAGGATACAAGCGCCTGAGAGGTGGAGACGCTAAGCCCTACAGAAAGCAGACACATAATAGGGGACAAGAGTGGAGACACTAAAAACGAAAACCGGGGATGGGGGCGGGGGGGGGGGGGGGTGGGGGGAGGATACACAATAAGCCTTATAGAAGGACACCAAAGCCGTGGGGGAGCACTAAACCTTAAATGTGGACATGAAACGAAGGTGTGGCGGGGACAGGGGGGAGGAGGGGCGTTTAAGAAGACACCAATCCTAAAAATAGACAGGGGGGATATCGAAACTTGGAAAGGGGACAAAAGTCGGGGGGAGGGGGGGGGGGGGGGGGGGTGGCACAAGGAAGGACAGACACCAAACCTAAAAAGTAGGACATGAAACATTTTCATTGACAAAAAAAGCCCCGGAACCGTGAGTGCGTGTATGGGGGGGTGGGACGGGTTGTGGTGGTGGCGGGGGGGGGGGGGGGGGGGGGGGGCATGTGATGAGAAGAAACAGCATATAGAAAGAAAAACAAGAAACCCTGCAAGGGCAGAAAAATAAACTGAACCTTATAGAAAAGCACTTATAGAAAGACTACACGAAAACCATATGGGAGAGGAAAAAGGACAGAACCTTACAGAAAGAGGACATAAAAACCCTTTTGAGGATGGGGGTGGGGGGGGGTGGGGTGTGAGGAAAGTGAAAGTGACTGAACTTAAAGAAAGACGCACACAAAACCCTGTTCGGGAACAAAGAGACACCAAACTTTATACAAAGAAAACACAAAACCCTGGATGGGGGGAGGCGATGAGAACTTTACAGAAACAGGACACGAAAACCTGTGGTTGGCAATACAGGCACTGAGCCTTGTAGAAAGAATCTACAAAAACCGTTTCTAGAGAGAGGACAGGCCTGGAAGGGGGGGGGGGGGGGGATGAGACGCAGAACCTTATATAAAGAGAACAGGAAACTTTGAAAGAGAAAAAAACACACCCAAAGAGGACAAATCCTTGTAATGGGAGACGAAGCACCGAACGGTAAAGAAAAAAGTAATCCAATAGAGAACAATACCTTTTTCTTTGGGGGGGGGGGGGGGGGGGGGGGAGGGGGGGACACAGAAAGAGGACACTGAACTCTGGGGGAAGGAGACATCGAACCTTATGAAAGAGAACAGGAAATTCTGTGGGGGAGAAAAAGATATGCAGGACAAAGTAGAAAGGAGACAGAACATGAGGACCCGGTGGAGGGTGGTGGTGGTGGTGGTGGTGGTGAGTTGGGGCTGGATGTGTGTTTGAGAACCCTTTTTGTGAAAGAAAAACCGAAACACTGAGCAGAAGGGATATGAGTCACGAACTTTGTAGAAAGAGGACACGAAACCCTGTGGCTGCGAAAAGAGACAACTAATCTTAAAAAGGTCAAGAAACCCTGGGATCGGGGGGGGGGGGGGGGGGGGGGGGGGGGGGGGGAGGGAGGGAGGGTATGAAGAAGAAACACCGAACCTATAGATAGGACATGAGAGACTGGGGGTTGGGGTGGGAATGGGAAAAGAGACAGCGGACACTAGAGAAAGAGGATAGGAAATCCGGGAGAGAAAACGGGGTGGATACGCCGATCCTTACAGAAAAAAGATGAAAGCCAGTGTAGGGGCGAGAGAGGAGCGACACCAAAACCTTAGGAAAAGACAAGCAACCCTGTAGAGGCGAAGAGGAAGATACACTGTGCTTTATCGACAGAAGAAATGAAACCAAGTTGCAGGGAATAAGAGAGACCGAAACTTGAAAAGAGGACATAAAATCGAAGAGGAAGATAACCAAGCCTTAGAAAGAAGCGCGAAACCCTGAATGGGCGAAAAAGAAACACCAAAATCGAACCCTAACAGAGAACACGAAAACCATGTGGCGGGGAAAAGATACACCGAACCATATATAAAGGGGAATCGCAAACAACCACCCGGATTGGGGGGGGGGGGAGACCTCGATCGATTCTTACAGAAAGATGACATGAAGCCGAGGGAGGGTGGGGGAGGGGTGGAGGAATAGAGAATTACAGAGACACACGAACCCCTAAGAAAGGGGACACGAAACCCTTTTTATAAGGGGGGGGGGGGGGGGGGTAGAGAGACACGAAGTAATGTAGAAAAGAAGACGAGAGAAAAAGAAACGGAACGCTGTAGAAATAAAGACACAAAACCCGACGGGATTAGAAGACAAAACCATGCCTTACAGAAAGACGACACAAAACGCTGGGGTAAAGAGAGATGCCGAACTTTTGTGAGAGGGCACGAAACTCGTGGGGGATGAAGGGGGGAATGGGGGGGGGGGGGGGGGGGTGCAGTGGACGGGCTCATCAAGTCTCATGAAATGAGGACAGAAAACCCAGGGGTGAGGATAGGGAGTGAGCAAAAAAAAAAACTTGTAAAGAGAGGGCACAAAACCAAGTGGTGGGAAAAGAGTCACTAAACCTTATAGACAGAGGGCACGAAGTCTGAGTGACTGATGTTCACCTAAATGACGGAAAACAAATGACCTGCATCAGCTGGCGGCTCTTTCTTCGGCTCCACCATGGTGGACAGCCCCTTGTGTGAATGCATGTGTGGACTGTAAAGCGCTCAGAGCTTAATTTCTAGTCGATGATTGGCGCTATATAATGACAATGATTATAAAATTCTCTGAAATAACACACTGATACCAGGTACTAAACTTTATTTGAGAACAATATTATAAGCCAACGACTGTCCACTCGACAGTGAAAACAACAGGCACACTACACTGGCATAAATGGAGAATGAACAAAAATGAAAAGAGTAAGTATAAGACTACTTAGCTGCATTCCCCGAATGAAGTTGTCCTGGTCTCCGTTTTCCGCGGCCGTTGTTGATGCGAGGGTTCTTTGGTCCTGTTGATGGAAACCATATTTTGTTTTAACATCTGATCTTTACAGTTAAACAACGTTTTAGTAGATAAAGGCAAAGTGGATTAAAAAAAAAGAATGAACGCACGTAACAAAGGATGAGGTAACATACATTTAATATGCAATAGCAAACGGACCATTAGATTTTTTACCGTTTTCTTCACACATATTAATCGGAATCGGACAACAATGCACAAAAACAATTTTTATCTGGGCCATATTGTTTTATGCAGTATTCTGTATCAATCTGAGATGACACACTGTGCAGTCTTTTGCTGTGCATGTTTTATTCCGTTGAACATTTGAGGAACACATCTGTCAAAAATTCACTCTGTTTTGCCGAGCTTGGACCTAGAGTCCATTTCAGAATAACAGGAGTCTGTCCTCACCTGTCCAAGTGGACCAGCGTGCGTGTGCCCCTTGGTTCAAGCCCTCAAAAACTGGATGCGCGTCATCGTCCATCCTTGGAGAACACCACAGAAAGAAAGTGCAGACTGCCACTGCAACACGAGGAGACACTGTGTCAGTGTACTGAGTGGCTGGAATGAACAGCGTGGGGGAGCGGTACGGAGGATGAGACATCAAACAGTGGAAATGGAAACATAAAACACAAAGACACAGAAAAAGGAACAAGAGACGAACACGTGGAAACAGACGTATCATATACAAACGGCGGCAAAGCATGCTTTGAAATCGGAAAATGTCACTTTACAATATGAAAAGGGCTCGGAAACGCAAAGTGTCAAAACAATGCGAAAAAGAACTGAACAGCAAGTTGTCTGGGTGCATGGGTTTTAGTCCGAGGTAAACCTACACGTCACACGAGACTGGAAATTGCCGACGTTTTTCGATTTAGGTTGTACAGGAGAGATCAATCGATGCGTTCTGTTACGTGTCTGTCTTTCTCATGTGCAGACAATGATGTGACTGCACTGCTAGTCACTTGAGAACGCACATCTAAATCGTCAGAGGTAGAATATTGCTTAAGGACCACCAGTTGACGCACATTTCAAATAAAACGCTTTTTCACAGTACTTTTCAGGAGTGATTTTACTCGAAGGCAAGATAAACCCTTGTTCAATCTATGCAAAGGGAAACTAAAGCAGAGAGAGAGAGAGAGAGAGGAGAGAGAGAGAGAGAGAGAGAGAGAGAGAGAGAGGGACGGACAGACAGACAGACAGACAGACAGACATGTGAACTTAAACGAATCAAGAATGTGAAAAAAAAAAACCATGTCTATACGGCCCAAATCACAAATCCAAAATGGTATTTTAAATAAAGAAAAAAAAATTGCCTTCAACGAACGCAGTTCTTAACACTTTTTCTTTCTGTGGCGCACTCTACGATTCGAATTTCAACGATGAAAAGTCTTTTGCGACTGTCTCTGGTGTTTACGACATTCGACAAAACCCCTCTATCTGTTTAAATTATGCACATACCTTCACCACTTGTCTGAAAACCGTGAAATACACCGGCGATTTGAAATATGAAGACAAATGGACACAGCCGCCCATGGAGTGGGACTGATTGTGTTTTGGAAAAGAAATGAGTATCATTATGAAAACAGAAGAGTTAATTTTAGACCCGTTTGAGCCTGGGAAGCCAACACTTCTTTAGTTACCTACATAGCATTTTGTGAAAGTATCTTTCATACATAAAAACATCTCAAGTATTCTCTCAAACGACGTACTTTGTTCAAACTAATGCCACCTCGCCTTCCTATTTGCTTCACAAACTCTAAGAGAATTCTGGGAGTCTCTAAAATCTTCGACAGTCCTACAGTCCTCACGATTCCTGGGAACTACATCAGCAAATAGGCCACCAGGGGAGAGGACGGGAGGGGAGGGGGGCGGGGCGGCGGCTTCACTGACGTACATTTACCGTTGTGACTAGTGAATACGCACCATGTACAAGTTGCTTTACGCAATACACATGGGTAAAGTTTTCGGAACATTCCAATTTTATGACATCAAGTTACGGCGCAGTAACGATTTCCTTACACACAAATTGTTTCAAGACTGAATGCATTACTTGGCTAACAATTGACCGACAGATGTTTCCTGTCTTTCCTGAATCATTTTCATCAATCTGCATACCAACTCTCTCCCCCCCCCCCCCCCCCCCGTTTCGTTTTAGCCTGTATTTTCTTATACCTATATCCCGCTAGCTATCAGTCTTTTAAATACTGATCAAATACGTAGTGGGAGAAAACAAGCGCTCGCAAGCAATCCTGTCATCATGACAAAAGGTTCACAATCTTTTAGCAAAAAACAGTTAAGGGGTATGGGTGAGGGGGGGGGGGGGGGGGGGGTGTGACAGAGAGCGTTAAACTCTTTAAAAAGAAAAGCTTAACCAATAGCCATTGGGAACCATCAAGTTCTATTTGTGAACAAAACGTAAGTGTTACGCCTATGTGGTGTCGATGGACGTCTCCTGGCTGAACTCATAGCAGGCCTTTTCCTGGTTATTCTGCTCACAAAACATCTTACCACCTACGGGTAAACACAAAAACACCTAACGGCCTGCCATGGCACTCAGTGATGGTGAGAATCCAGAAATGAGAAGAAAAGTGCTATAAATAAGATAAATAATCATAATAGGAATAGTAATAATAACGATGATAAGAATAATACATAGATGTAGATTAACCGATAAATAACAATGACAACATATAACAGGTGGATAGGCAGACAGACAGAAAATGAAATCTTAGAATGATTTCCTTTCGTATCTCCGATTTTCACAGAGATGTTTTCTTTTCGTTAAAAGCTGATGTACCTAAATCTAAGAGCACTGTGCCCTCCCCTTTGCATTTTAGGAGATTCTAAATATTTTTTCTGCAGTGAAACCGACCTTAACTTCGACGGAATGCAGCTCTTGTGCGAGAAGAGGGTGTA
>JADBJO010009582.1:10000-12500 GCA_016801955.1 Conus betulinus | reverse complement strand
ATCCCTTTTCAGGTCATCACTGGTGAACGCTGTTTTAGTAAAATATCTTTTTCAGGGCATAACTGCTGAATATTCTTTCATATATAATATCCCTTTTCAGGGGCATTCTGCGACAGAAATGAAATTCGTGACTTGGACTACTAACAGTCTCATACAGTCAGTGCAGAGTTCTCCAGGGTGCCATCCTCTTCTTTTGTGAAATTCTCTCTCTCTCTCTCTACTCTCTCAGTCACACACAGTCAGTGCACAGTCTGCCACACCCACACACTCACACACACACACACACACACACCTCACACACACTTTGTTGTCTCTCTCTCTCTCTCAAACTCTCTCTCAAACTCTCTCTCTCTCTCTCTGACTTCTCTCTCACTTCTTCTGGGAACACACTCACACACACCTTCACACACACCACGCACGCACGCATCAAACGAGACACACAACGCACGCACGCACTTCGGACATACACACACACACACACACACACATGCACACGTTCACAGGAAGCCACCCCACACGCCCACACTGACACACATTATTGCGTTGTTGCAAAAAAAAAAAAAAAAAAATGCCTCCCCCCTCCCCCCTCCCTCTTCCGTTCGGGAACACCCTCATTGTCCTTCAAGATAGTTCATGAGGCAGGTCATCAAAGGACACACTGAGATTACCAACTCAGGACATATTTATTTAGAGGTGCCTGTTCTAATGCAACGTCACGCAGGAAGCAGGGCATGAAAGGGCACAACACTTGAGACGTTGTGTAATAATGATAAAAACTGGTGAGGATGAGCATAATGATGATGATTCTTCAGAGTTCCATTACGATGTCAGAGTACAAAACAGAGCCGTACTCTACTCTCACTTACATGATCCTAGCAGGGAGGGAGGGGAGGGCAGGATGGGGTGGGGGGGGTGGGGTGGGGGAGGGGCGGGTGTCAATCAGGCCCGAGAGATGCAGGTACCTGCAGTCAGTCAGACGGTTGGAAGCAACTCGCAGAAGCGCTTCCGTGAAGTGGACGAAACTCGACTGTGTGCTTCCAGTCTTCCTATTTGAGCTACACACTGAGTTCTGACGGGATTTGAACTTACTATCTCCAAGCCCACAGACCACGACGCTGTCCCCTGTACCACGGTGTCTGGTAGAGTGCAGGGTTGTAGCCTCGCCACCTAGTTTGATTTGCAGTCTACGTCTGTCGGTGCTTACCTCCCCTGTCTGGACAGATCTGAAGATGGAGGGGCTCTGGAGGGGAACGAACATGGATCCAATTTGGCGGAGCTGATAGAACGACAGGCGCTGGGAATCGTGGGCCGTTTCTTTATCTAGCTTTCGGATAGGGGGGAGCAGGGGACAAGACGGGAGTGGGGTGGGTCGATGAAGAGAAAAAGGGGAAGAGGGGGGGGGGGTGGGGGCGGGGGGAGCGGGGGGGGGGGGGGGGGGGGGGGGGGAGGGGGGGGGGGGGGGGGTGCTAAAGAGGATGGGAGACAGGAGGAGAAATCAAGAATTTGAAACGAATCTAGAGCGTTGACGGTAGGCGAGTATAGTCTATACGTGTGGTAGGTGTGTGTTTGAATGTTACGTTCGTGCATTCTGTTGTCAGAAGCACGATTATTTGAAAATAAACAGTAGTCTTAGCTGATGCCTTTTGAGTTTTATTGATTTTCAAGTGTTTTCATGAGTAAAGTAACTTTGTTGTTGATTTCTTTTAGAAATAATAAAAATCCGAAAAACTGGACATGGAAAAAATGGGAATACACCAGGACAGGAAAGGGAAAAATAAAATGAGAAAACAGCACAAAACTGGGGACAGTCCAAGGAACAATGCTTTCACACGATCATCCTGTTGTTGACTGGGCATATATACGTGAAAGTTTTTCTGCCGGTAGGCTTTCGTTACCTGATTGACATCGAATATATATTTTGTACAGGTCAAAAGGGGCACAACTGGTCCCGAGAAATATGACAACACCAGGCACTTTCTGTAAGAGTAAGGTACGCAGCACGCACTCCACAGCAATGTATCGTCAGGCCACGCTTTCTTTCTGGAAATCATTACCACCTCTCTCTGTCTCTGTCTGTCTGTCTGTCTGTCTGTTTGTCTGTCTCTCTCTCTCTCTCTCTCTCCTCTCTCTCTCTCTTCTCTCTTTCTCTCTCCCCCCCCCCCCCCCTCCTCTCTCTCTCTCTCTCTCTCTCTCTCTCGCTCTGTGGCGCATGTTAACATTAACCTTTTAACAACCGCTGTTCTCAAATACCAGTATTTCCCAACGTCAGTGCGTGGGACAGTTGCACTCGGGAGATGGTAGTAACGTCATCCTACCTGAAGCCACTCGCACGCGCCTTTGGGGGGGTTCGCTGAAAGGGTTGACGAGTAACCATTAGAATTATGTCACATTGATGTATCAAGCGTGCTTAGGTCTGTCGCTTGGAAAATTGACATATTTAGGCCTACCGCCAGTGCTGATACGGCTACTGAGTAGCAAGGTGGGAAATAAAAGAGCTTTT
>JADBJO010009581.1:77500-82070 GCA_016801955.1 Conus betulinus | reverse complement strand
CCAGGTCACGAGGGCATCGATGAATAAGCTTTGCAACATGTACTAAAACGTTTATAGCGTCACGAGCATCTCTCTCTCTCTATCCCACTCTCTCCTCTCCGCGCTATCTTTCTCTCCCTCCCCCCTCTCTTCCTCTATCCCTACTCTCTCTCTCTCCCCCCCTCTCGTCTTACTTACGCTGGCTGAAAATATGGAGGTGTATACTCTAATCAGAAGATGGAAAGAGTGCATACATAGCTATAAAACGTTTTCTTCATTTACCTTTACATGCTTTAATACTATGCTCTAGATCTTTTGTCAAGTGCAATAAATATATTGGCTAAAAATTGTAAAACTGCCTCAGTCGCGATTGTGCAAACAAGCATACGACATGATGATAATTCAAAATCGATACTGGTAAAGAGAATTGGGCCTATCAAGTAAAAAAAAGTATTATGTGTAAAATGGTTTTGGTATTGTATGGATGTTGCAGGGGAGTTGGAAATGATAGACAATTTATTTCAGAGTTTAAAGACAGACTGATTTGTTCGTAATAAACAAAACTGGCATTCGGCTATTGAGAACAATGAAAAATACAGTGGGTTTTCTTCATTTAAAAAATGTCTTTCAAGCTGAAAATTATCTATATATTATAACAGACAAATGGCATAGGATTAATTTTGCTCGATTTCGATTCAGAACTCTCGGATTTAATACAAAGAAAAGAGATGGTATCTGCCTGGGGCTTCCTCAGAATCTTCATGCCCTATGTGTGGTTATGATGTTGAGGATGAAAAACATTTCTTATTCCATTGTACAGGATATGTAACATTACGGAACAAAATGTGATTTTTTTTTTCATACGGATTTAGCTCAGACTCATAATGTTACATCTATTTACTTTCAAATGACGAAATGATTATCAAATCAGTTGCAAAATTTATAGCAGAGGCCCAGAAATGCGAAAAGAAAAGATTAACTCACTATGATGCATAATCCATTAAATATGATGAAGATAAAAATGAATGTTCATATATCATATGACAAAGTGGATGGTCGAATTTCATATATTTTTGACTGCGTGTGCGTTCGTGCTTATCCGCGTGTGCATACGTGTATGCATGTGATTGGGCGAATATGTGTGTGTGTGTGTGTGTGTGTGTGTGTGTGTGTGTGTGTGTGTGTGTGTGTGTGTGTGTGTGTGTGTGTGTGTGTGTGTGTGCGTCGGCGTGTGTGAGTGTGTGTGTTGTGCATCGGCGTGTGTGTATGTGTGTGTGTGTGTGAGTGTACATGTGTTTGAGTGTGTGTGTGTGCGCGCGCGCGCCTGTATGTTTGTGGTGTGTGTGTGTGTGTGTGTGTGTGTGTGTGTGTGTGTGTGTGTGTGTGTGTGTGTGTGTGATGTTGGATATGGGGTGGGCTGGTGGGTGTGTGCTTGTGATATGTGTTTATGTGGCTAAATGATTATCATGTCATAACTGACTAAAGTTTTCGTTGAGCTTTTTTTTGTACTTTTTTAGTATTGATTTCATATGCCAGCAATATTTTCTTTCTGAGCCTATTGTTACCCCCTTGTCATCACAATCTGCTCGGCTGTTGCAGGAGTATGGGAGCAATCAGCAGTACAAGCCTCATATCAGCAACTGAGAAACACAGGGAGCGAAAGGCAAGGACGGACGCTGACACTGCAGCCAGAAAGAAAGATGGAACTGCCAGACGGACAGGACAGACAGACAGACAGACAGACAGACATACACACAGACAGACAGGAAGGCCGGAGGCAAATGTGCAAAATTATAGACAAGCCGAGACTACCCTGGAAGGAAAACGGAAGAACATTCAGCGAGCTTGCGAAGCCCGGAAGAACATACTTGAGGGGAAAACAAACAAACACAACCAACAAACAAATAACACTGGCATTCAAACCTTACTCCAGGCTCATCTTGTTGGCCAAAGGCGAAGAGGCCAACGCGAGCGAAATTGTCCAATACAAACAGCGGGAGAGAGAAGGCTTTGTGTTCGGGAGAGAAGGCTTTGTGTTTCTCTTTTCTGTAAGAACAATGTGGAAAAGAGGAGAGGATGATGGATGGGTACGAGAAAATACCACAGCGATTCGAAAACCAGTTTCTGATACACCAAACTAAACAGCAAGCAAACAAACAAAACCAACCAAAACACACATAATACACAGATGCCGCACGCGCGCGCGGCACACACACACACACACACACACACACACACCACACACACACACACGAACGCACGAACGCACACACACACACACACACACAACACACACACACACACACACACACACAACACACACACGCACGCGCCACGCACGCACGCACGCAGGCACACACACACACAACACACACACACACACACACACACACACACACACACACACACACACACACACACACACACCTCTTTGTGACGAAAACATACACAATAGTGCATGTCTGACAAATATGTCACATGTTTCAAGAAAAAAAAAATGAGGAGAGAGATTTTCAGCAGACGTGATTTCTGAGGTCCTGAAAGAGATCATTATTTTTCAACTGATCTAAAAGGCTTTACGGAAGAAAATTGAAAAGCACTTTTCGCATGTTTAAAATGGTTCTTGTTATTATTGTTGTTTGTACACAACTATATCAGAAATGACCTTTGAATAGGCGAGGGCTATGATATGGCGAAGAAAGAACAGTAACTGAAGAATTATTGTTTTTCCCTCACATCTCTGGTAAGGCAGATAGAAAGACTACATATGAAGCGGAAGACACCACACCACCATCATCTCCTCCCCTCCTCCTTTCTCCTTCTCCCCGCCTTTCTCCTTCACATGTTAGAATCCAGACACTGCATTAAGAATACTTCTGAAAATACTTTAAAAAAATCACAATAGTCTGCCACACTCTGACCGGGCAATAAACGTGTGCGATGTTCGTAAGACATGTGTCATACAAAATCTGGTCAAGGCTTTCAAAATATGCAGCATCTGTACCTTTTACATGTGCATTGCCCCGTTGAAGTTGGGCAATCTAGAAGTATATGAGGGACAGTAGGAGCCGAATAGAAAGTGACCTGAGGTCATCTGTGGTTCAAGTCTTGGAGAGAGAAGTTGAGAGAGACTCGCCTGTCAAAAACGGCGCTGTCACAAGACACCGTACACAGAAACCAGGACCAAAGGCCACAGGACGCTCAACCGTCTGTGTGATAAACACACTACATAGCTTCACTACTTCCTGATGCTTCGCCATTTCTCTCTCTCTCTCTCTGTATGTGTGTGTTGTGCGGTGCGTGCGTGCGCGCGCGCGCGCGCGCGCGCGCGTGTGTGTGTATGTGTGTGTATGATCAGTTGCGAAGCCCCACAAGGGACGTGGGAGGCGGTGCATTCATTGATCCTCAAGGACAAAAAACTACCATTGCCTGCCTTGGTGCCATCACACACTGGTCCATCACACACTGTGTGCCTTGGTGCCATCACACACTGTGTCTGCCTGGTCCCAATGCTGCATCATTTGTCTCCGCTTAAGACGCTTGAAAGCAATCAACAGGTGAGCAGGATATTTTCACCTTCCAATCACAACGAAATGAACAGAACCGGAAGACTCACACGTGACCCGACGTATACGATAACGTCTATAGAGAAAAGAGACAGATGAAAACAAACAGAAGTTTAACGAAGTCACAGTCCAATTCGGTTCATTTCCTGTGAAAACTCCGTGTAATCTTCAGTGTGAGCAAAGATAAATGTTGTCCGAAAGAGTTAGGGGTCAAAGAGGAAATCTTGCCGCATTACCTTTTTTGCCATTCTTTTCATCGCCAAAAAATGCACCGACAATTCTCTAATAGGCAGGAGGAGGGTCACTGACCTTTCTACTCTCCAGTGTCTGACTTCCCACAAAGCTCTTGTCTGAGTGTCAAAGCACATATCCTCTGGCATCTCCGTTTCACGACCAACTAACCCTTGATACATACGAATCAGAAATGTTGATCAGTTGCGCCGACAGAAAAACAGGCATGAAGATGGTTGAAACTGACAGACTGAAAACATCAAAGTATCTGGTAGAAAACATCGAACAATTCCATCGTGAAAGGTAACCTGCTTCTGCACTCAGGCACTGGTGATGCGGCATCTGTTCTCTGGCAGAGTCTGAATTATCAGTCCCTCTAAGAATCAACCCTCCATCTTGGAACCTCAACGCCATTTTGAGTCAAGGAGTGAAAAAAGGGAAAGAAAACGTTTGATGGTTTGGGGGGTTGAAGGGCTTAGCAACCAGAAGAGGGAGAGGCTCGTAGTCAGATGGTCAGAATGCTTGCGTGTAAACCAGTCGGTCGCAAATTTGAACCACACAGTTACATGGGATTTATTTCAGCCAAGAAGACCTCTTTGCCAACCCAGCAGTCACTGTGGACCTGATTCGGGTCGGGGAAGGTTGAAGGCAGTGAAATAACAGAACCGGCTCCAGCTTCCATCATGCAATGCTCGAGACACAGTGAACCTCTTCATGTTCACAGCCCTGTGGCCGATAACCCTTTAACCCCTGCCTTTTCAATTGTGAGCTTGAAGAATCCTCCAAGGACAAAA
>JADBJO010009581.1:70000-72500 GCA_016801955.1 Conus betulinus | reverse complement strand
GATAGAAATAGAGAGCTAGATCGATAGATGGATAGATAGCTATACAGTTAGATAGATAAGAAAGATAGAGAAATAAACAGATCTATCTATATCTATATAGATAGATACTAGATAAATAGATAGACAGACTGCAGTTAGATAGATAGATAGAAAGATAGAGAAATAGACAGATATGTATATCTATATAGATAGATAGATACTAGATAGATAGATAGACTGCAGTTAGATAGATAGTTAGAAAGATAGAGAAATAGACAGATATATCTATATCTATATAGATAACTAGATACTAGATAGATAGATAGACTGAATGTAGCAATTTTGCCCTTCATCCCACCTCCTTTCTGTCCAGTCTGTCCAGTCTGTCTCCCGCCCCCCCCCCCCCCCCCCCTCCCTTCTCCAGGCAAAGAAAAATCCCACGACCTCCACTGTCAAGTCATGTCAAAGGCCCACACAAATCGACTTACACACACTGTCTGTCTGTCTGTCTGTCTCTCATCCTCTTTTCCTCCCTTCCTCTCTCTCAGTCTCTCTCTCAGTCTCTCTCTCTCTCTCTCTCTCTCTGAAATTCTATCAATATCTCTCTCTCTGTGTCTCTCTCTCCCTCTCTCTCGCTCTCTCTTACACACAAACACAGATTGTACTCAGTTCCAAAGAAAATTGTGGGCACACATACACGTGCGTGCGCACGTGCGTGCACATACAGAGAGAGAGAGAGAGAGAAAGAGAGAGAGAGAGAGAGAGAGAGAGAGAGAGAGAGAGAGAGAGAGAGAGAGAGAAAGAACAGACATATGCATGTGAGTGCGCGCGCGCGCTCGCACACACACACACACACACACACACACACACACACACACACACACACACACACACACACACACACACCGACCGGTCTATTTGCAGAATCCCCAATGACAGATTTTAGATGGCAGCCACAAGCTAAGCAATGAGAGAGAATTACCCAGCGTTCATCGGGTTTCCGCAGAAATGCTATCTCTCCGCTGGATGCACAATTTCATTTTCCCATCTCTCTCCCTCAGATTCTCTCCTCCCTGACAGCCAAATACTCCAAACGCTCCACCACCATGCAATGAGAAGTTGTCATCACGTTTGGAGCGTGGCGGAAACTAATGGCAAAACGTCACCAGAAAGGATTTCCTTTTTGACCTTCATCTTTACCGCCGACATTTGTCTTGTATATGTTGAAGATAAAGTGAATTTCCAATGGAAAAAAGCTGGATTGAAAACTAAACTGCTTAAATGACGTCAGTGTGTTAAGAACTGTCTCATTTATCGATACATAGTTATGGATATATTATGTCAGGATACCTTATTTGTCAAACTCCGTAAATTGCCACGTGATCGTTGGGAGAAGAGCCTTAGAGAAACCTGTTACCTTACCCACCACCCAATCTCGGCCACCATTGCGACTACAAACCCGCAGCCAATCAGAATGTTTGTGACAACGTGAACCCGGCCCGCACGATTGACGAGGCGTGGCTTCCTGCGAGAGATTCCTCCCTCTAGGAGGCCTGTAAAAATGTCGGCGCAGCTTGATGGAGAGTTCGGTTGTTCTGGTTGCTACTCTCTTTTCTTTTCTCCTTCTTGAAACTGATACTGGGCCTTTCCAGTAACAGACACGAATGATCAAACACATGTCAACTGGGATAAGACTTTGAATCTCTCAGGGCCCCCAGTGTATGTATACTGTAGACGTGTGTGCGCTGGTGGGTGTTCATCAGTGGGGTGATGCAGGCGTGTTAATTAGACAGTCCACGAACATGAGTGTGCAAGTCTTGGTGTGTGAGTGTGTGTGTGAGAGAGTGAGTGAGTGAGCTTGTATGTGTAGAGGACAGGGGCTATTGTTCTTATTGTTATGTGTGTGTGTGTGTGTGTGTGTGTGTGTGTGTGTGTGTGTGTGTGTGTGTGTGTGCACATGCAAGTGCACGTGTATGTTGTATTTGATGTTCTTGATCCTATGTCATCTGAACATTCATCTGTCTTCTGAACATTCATTTACCACAAACAATTAAAGGCGCACGCAGTCACACACACATACACGCACACGCACACATATACACACACGCACGCATACACACGTATATACACATGCGCATGCGCACATGCGTTCGTTCCTACGCATAAACAAATGCACATACACGCATGCGCACATCCACACCCACACGCATACGCACGTAAACGCATACATATAAACGCACGCGCACATAGACATATGCACATGCGTATACGCGCACATACAAAAGATACACACACATACACACATATATGTACATATACATATGCAGATATACGCGCGTATGCTCACACAAAGCCCACAAATCACACACACACACACACACACACACAAACACACAAATGCACATGCACTTCTGCACACGCACACACACACACACACATGCACGCACGCGCACACATACATACACAAGAAGGCGCACGCACGCGCGCACACACACACACACACACACACACACACACACAC
>JADBJO010009581.1:62500-67500 GCA_016801955.1 Conus betulinus | reverse complement strand
GGGTTGCGGGTTCGAATCTCCACCGGGCGGTTTCGGTACATGGGGATTTTTCCCTCGGAGTTAACATTGGTTCTGACTCCATTTCCTAAACAGTCCTTCGAATGAGACTATAAACCGACGTTCCGTGTGTGAACGCACGCATAACATCTTGCACAGACGTAAAACCCATCACCAACTTTCCGAACAGAAGGCCAACTTGGCTGTTGGTATGGATGGCACGTTACACATAGCATGCACCTTCCCCGAAAATGGAGTATGGCTGCCTTAATGGCGGGATAAAAAAGGGTTATACACACAAAACTCCACTCCCTTTGTTGGGTAGATGGGATTAATCCTTGCTTGTCTCTACAGGGAGTGTCCGCAGGAGTATCAGCCTGCGTACGCAAAAAAAACAAACAACAACAACAACAAAAAACCTATTCAACCAATTTTAACAAAACTTTGAGAAAAGATGTAATGGGGCACAGGAAAAAACCCCAGATCACTGTGGTGTGGATCCATGGTGACAGCTCTATAATCCCATTCTTCCAGTGTTGACGGTCAAGAGACCAGCTAAAAACGACTGTTTCAGTCTGGGTAGAACTCATCAGGCTTGTTATCAGCTCCTCTTTAGCCCCTAGCACAAAATCACCTCCGAACCAGAAACTAGGAATGATGATCAATCTGAGCCTTAGTTCTGTCAACTTCCAGAGGAAAGGAAGTAGGCTGGTTTAAAGAAAGAAGAAAGAAAAAAGTCGTCCTGGCATAAATCTGTTCTCTTAAATGAGAGACTTGTTATGCATACATACATGCATACATATATACACGTATGATAGATGGCTAGATAGATAGATAGATTAGAGATAGATGGATAGAAAGGTAGGTTGATTGAAAGATAGATGATTAGATAGACAGATAGATAGATAGAAAGATAATTAGATAAAGAAAGAAAGATAGATAATTAATGGTTAGAGTGATAGATAGAGATAGACAGATAGGTAGATAGATAGCTAGATAGATCGATCAACAGATCGATAGGTGGATTTATAAGTAGATATATAGATAGATAGATAGATAGACAGACAGTCTGAATGTAGCAATTTGCCCGCCACCCCCACTTCCTTTCTCTCCAATCCATCTCCCGCCCCCACCCCCCTTCTCTCGCCCCTTCTCCAAGCAAAGAAAACCCCCCACTGTCAAGTCATGTCCAAGGCCCACACAAACCCACCTACAGTGACGGATAATTTGCCCTGGGGCTAGCTGGCAGGCTGTGTCAGTTCTTCTCCCCAGACTCATGAGTAATACATGTTTGGGGGGCCTCTGCAAGACAGCTGATAATACATGGCTCGGGGTCTTCCGGCCTCGGTGTGCATCTTAAGGTAATTGCCCACAGACAGAGGCCATGCTACTGTACAGGCGGATTTGTCGTCTTCTCTTCTATGACTCATTTATATGGACATTGTGTGTGTGTGTGTGTGTGTGTGTGTGTGTGTGTGTATGCGCGCGCGCGCGCGCGCACACACACACACACACACACACACACACACACACACACACCGATCTACTTACAGAATGCACACTGGCTGGTTTTAGATGGCAGACACAGCTGAGCATGGAGAGAGAAACTGGCCGACGTTCATCAGGTTTCTGCAGAAATACCGTCTCTTTCGTGGATGCACAATTTCATTTTTCCATCTCTCATCCTCAATCTCTCTCTTCCCTGACAGCCAACTATTCCAAACACTCCACCATCCCATCAGAAGGCGTTACTATGTTTTGAGAGTGGGGGGGGGGGGGGGGTGAGGGGGGATAATGGCAAAACGTCATCAGATGGGATTTCCTTTTTGACCTTTACCCTTACTGCCAACATTTGTCTTGTTTATGCCGATGATGAAGTCAATTTCCAATGGAAAGAAGCTGGATTAGAAACTGAATATGTCTGAGTACCTAGTTTGTCAAACTCTATACATTGCCACACGACCAGTGGAAGAAGAGCCAGGCATACCTACCATCCTATCTAGGTCGCTATTGGAACTACAAGCCGCAGCCAATCAGAATGTTTGTGACAAAATGAACGGGGCCCCCATGATTGACGAGGCGTGGCTTCCTGCGCGAGATTCCTCCCTTTAGGAGGCCTGTAAAAATGTCGGCTCGGCTTGATGAAAAGTTCGGTTGCTCTGGTTGTTACTCTCTTTTCTTTTCTGCTTCCTTCCATTCTTTACAGGTATCCCACTCGGTGTAAACAACAACAAAAATAAAACGTCACAAGAAGAAACGAACAACAGCCAAAAGCAACACACAAACCCACGCGCTTAAACACATACGCGCGCGTGCGCGCGCACCCCCCCCCCCCCCCCCCCCACACACACACACCCAAATATTCGCACTCTGTACTAGGTTAACTTGTAAGGAATGCTTAAAGTGCTTAAAGATAATAAAGACAGATAGAGCTTATTTTGTACAGGAAAAATCCTGTTTTTTTTTTTCTCTTTCTTTTCATTTGGCAATGACAGACAGATGGTGTGTGTGTGTGTGTGTATGTGTGTGTGCGTGCGTGTGTGTGTGTGTGTGTGTGTGTGTGTGTGTGTGTGTGTGTGTGTGTATGTGTGTGTGTGAGAGAGAGAGAGAGAGAGAGAGAGAGAGAGAGAGAGAGAGAGGTTAGTTAGTTGGAGGCGACAAAGACAAAAAAAAAAAAAAAAAAAAAAAAACAAACAACAAACAAACAAAAACAGCCAGCCAACTAAACAAAACAAAAACCGGAAAAAGAGTGAAATAAAGTACTAAGCTATCTGGAAACTTGGAAATAAGGAAGCTTCCTGTCCTTAAAAAAAAACAACAACTGTTTTCTGCTTCAATCAACAATTTTCTGCTGAAATCATCATTTCCATATTTTCCAAATGATGAAATCATTATTTTCTGTAATAAACATCATTTTGTGTCTACTGTGATCACTGTTTTTTTTTTTCTTTCTGGCCAAGCCATTGTGCATCTATTTTCAAGCCCTGTTTGATACCTGTACAGGTACGTGAAAGCGTTTTTGCTGATACATCAGTGACAGGAAATGAACCCTGTCAACTAAATTCCCATAAAGACTGTACTGCTGTCGTCCTTTCTCTGTCTGGTTCTATGTACCAGTCTGCCAGTTTCTTTCACGCAGGTGCAGAGATGCGTGTGCTCAAACACACACACACACACGCACATATACAGACACACATACACACAGACGCGCGTGCGCGCGCGCGCGCACACACACACACACATGCGCACATGCACGTGCACACGCATGTGCTCGAATGTATTCGCTCTTTGTCTGTCTGCCGAGCACAAGGAAAGACAAATGAGAAATGGGCCGGAACACAGAGAGGCAGCACCAAGAAACAGGGTTCAGTTTTCATATTTCTCCAGGGCCCGCCACCCAGATCGGACTAATCCATAGACGCCACACCACATTTGTGGAAAGAGAAACAAGCGACAGTGAAAAACAAAGTAAGTTGTAAGAAAGACAGCAGTGCTCTGGGAGTGGGTCTGATCTGGATTTCATACCGATCACGACTGGAACGTTGGTTACTTCCTTTCTTCCGCCTTGGGGGGGGGGGGGGGGGTTATGATTGCTCCCACGTCCGTTTGTTGTTGTTGTTTGTCTGTCAGCATAATTACACAAACACTACACAACCAGTTTCAACGAAACTTTGAGGAAAGACGGAATGGGGCGCAGGGACAAACCGGTCTATTTTGGTGTGGGTCCATGGTGACAGCTCTGTAACCCCATTCCTCCAGTGTGACGGCCAGCAGACCAGCAAACGACGACTGTTTCGGTCTGGGTAGAACTCATCAGGCTTGTTATCAGCTCCTGTTTAGCCCCTAGCATAGAATCACCCCCGAACCAGACACTAGGAATGATGATCAATGTGAGCCTTAGTTCTGTCAACTTCCAGAGGAAAGCAAGTAGGCTGGGTTAAAGAAAGAAGAAAGAAAAGTCGTCCTGGCATGAATCTGTTGAAAGAAAAGTCGTCCTGGCATGAATCTGTTTGAAAGAAAAGTCGTCCTGGCATAAATCTGTTGAAAGAAAAGTCGTCCTGGCATAAATCTGTTGAAAGAAAAGTCGTCCTGGCATGAATCTGTTGAAAGAAAAGTCGTCCTGGCATGAATCTGTTGAAAGAAAAGTCGTCCTGGCATGATCTGTTGAAAGAAAAGTCGTCCTGGCATGAATCTGTTGAAAGAAAAGTCGTCCTGGCATGAATCTGTTGAAAGAAAAGTCGTCCTGGCATGAATCTGTTGAAAGAAAAGTCGTCCTGGCATGAATCTGTTGAAAGAAAAGTCGTCCTGGCATGAATCTGTTGAAAGAAAAGTCGTCCTGGCATGAATCTGTTGAAAGAAAAGTCGTCCTGGCATAAATCTGGTATCTTAAAAGATAGACTTGTTATGCATGCATGCATGCATACATATCTACACGTATGATAGCTGGATAGATAGATAGATAGATAGATAGATAGATAGAGAGAGAGAGAGAGAGATAGATGGATAGAAAGGTAGACTGATATATAGATAATTAGATAGACAATTAGATAGAAAGAAAGATAGAGAGACAGATAAATGGTTAGAGTGAGAGATGAGAGATAGAGATAGACAGATAGGTAGATAGATAGATCGATCGACAGATCAAGATAGATAGATAGGTAGACAGATATTTTATTTTATTTTTTTAACATGCGCGCTGGTGTCCTACTCAGTTTTGAGTGAACCAGCCTTTTAGGAAGAAGAAGAATGTAGCTGTCCACCCCCCCCCCCCCCCCCCCCCCCACACACCCCCCTTTTTTTTCTCCAATCCATCTCCCGCGACCACGTCCCTTCTCACCCCCTTCTCCAAGCAAAGAAAAACCCTGCGACAAGTCATGTCCCAGGCCCATACAAACCCACCTACAGTGACAGGCAATGTGCCACACAGACCCACCTACAGTGACAGACAATTTGCCACACAAACCCACCTACAGTGACAGATAATGTGCCACACAAACCCACCT
>JADBJO010009581.1:47500-52500 GCA_016801955.1 Conus betulinus | reverse complement strand
CGAAATCACATGACTGCAGCACAGGGCCTCCTCTGCTGGGGTGCCTCATGACGACTTGACATGTATTGTTTCCTGGGGATTGCCTGTGCCGGGGCTGTGACGGTTTGGGTCGGGCTGTGGCTGTGGATGAGGAGTCGGAATAAGCGGCATGGGTGCAATGCCCCTGAGATGGCAGAGAAGATGGAACAGAAAAAGAAAACCTGGCTGTTCTTAACGAGAGAAGTGCGGTGTCCGCCAAGGTACCCTAGTTTGCCGGTTTCTTTTTGTCCATGAATCAGCGAGATTCGCCCACTGCCTGCATGAAGCCTTTGACTGCCTGCATGAAACCTTTGACTGCTGGTGAGGTTGGCCCACTGCCCGCATGAAGCCTTTGACTGCCTGCATGAAGCCTTTGACTGCTGGCGAGGTTGGCCCACTGCCCGCATGAAGCCTTTGACTGCCTGCATGAAACCTTTGACTGCTGGTGAGGTTGGCCCACTGCCCGCATGAAGCCTTTGACTGCTAGCGACCCGCAGCGTGTGAACTTCATATGTGAAGTTTGCCACCGTAAGCTGTGAAATGTAATGAACAAGAGCAGACACGGAGCCCATCCGATCGACAGGAAGCTGTGAATACCTTCATTGTGGGCAAGGGAATCACAAACAGCGAGAGGCGGAGACACAGCTCCTGTCCCCTCTACATCTCTGACCATGTCCAGCTTTTAAAGAAAGTCTAAACAGTTCTTGACTGCGCTTTGACTTTCAGGCAAGGCTCAAAACTTCCTGAATTCAACGGAAGACAAAAGGCCTTAATCTCATCCCTCTGCTTTAGTATGTCGTGCACGATCTTGCAAGTTGTGTGTCTGATGTAGATGCAGTTTTACTGCGATAATCTCGCAGAGACGCAAACAAGATTCCAGCCGAACCAAACACACTCACTGATGGAAGCAGACAGGCCCTGCAACAGTTGTTGGAGGACAGTCAGAAAATGCCATAAGGATTCTTATATTTCACACAAAACTTGATATTTGAATTTTTGTTAGTTTCAGATCTCACAGACAGAATGAATACTACAGAAACTGATGCTACGTCCAACAATTTCATTTACGTCAGTATACTAGTAGATATATACATAAACAGCTTATATAAAAAGAAAACCAAACGACGGACCATCGCCATAACCGTCATCATCTAACGATCCCTCTGCAACCTCTGAACAGTCGTAAAACCTCCTAAGACATACGAATAAAAAAGCTAACCCAGCAGTCGATCTGAGAATCTCAAGCGGGAGAGCGAACTTACGACCAGACAGACTGGATACTTGAGGCAGAGATAAAAACAGAGGTGTAGAGACAATGAAAACATTCGTGAAGAAAGGAGCGAGGTTATAGAGAAGGATTGGGAGATGGGAGGGGGGAGGGTGGTGTTGGGAGATGCTTTGCTGGTGGTAGGAGGGGGAGGGGAGAGACAGACGAAGGAAGAGGTGGTGGTTGGGAGAGACGGTTAGGTGAGAGGGGGAGTTAACGTAAAGGATTTCTGGGCGGGTTTTTGGATGTACTTTTGAGAGAGAGAGAGAGAGAGAGAGAGAGAGAGAGAGAGAGAGAGAGAGAGACAGACAGACAGACGACAGACAGACAGACAGACAGACGGACAGACGGATGGACAGAGGGACAGAGGGACAGGCGACGGACAGGCGACGACAGACAGACAGACAGACAAACGGACAGAGAGAGAGAGAGAGAGAGAGAGAGAGAGAGAGAGAGAGAGAGAGAGAGAGAGAGAGAGAGAGACAGACAGACAGACAGACAGAGAGAGAGAGGGGAGTCGAATACATTTATTCATGATAGGTCAAGGCCCTTTATAAAAGAGTTTTCGTAACATAATGCAACAATCAATCATAATAACAAAAAAAAATGAGAGAGAGAGAGAGAGAGAGAGAGAGAGAGAGAGAGAGAGAGAACGAACGATCGAACGAACGAAATCTTATTTTACCAGGGTAATGAGATAAGCAATACAAATGCTTTTTTTCCACCCAGCCCTGGGGCAAAAGGAAAGAAAAACAAGAAGAGAGAGAGAGAGAGAGAGAGAGAGAGAGAGAGAGAGAGAGAGAGAGAGAGAGAGAGAGAGAGAGAGATTTACCGATGTTGTTATTAGCAGCAGCATCAAAGAGCTATCAAGCTGGCAAAGTGAAACACTATCGCCACCAAACCAAGTGATGCACTCGGTAACATTCAACATCGCGTAATCATTATTCTCGCTAGCGTGCCTCCACACACTCACATGATGACGGTAACAGGTGCAGCAGCAGCAGCAGCAACAGCAGCAGCGGGGGCAGCAGCAGCGACGTCAAAGCTTTTAACACGCAGCTGTCATGTTCCACTGCTTTTGTTTGTTTGTTTGATTGTTTTGGAGGGAGTTAGAGGGGTCGGGAGGTCTGTTAGATACATGGGTTACAAACAGGACAAATAATTGCAGCAACAGTAATAGAATGCCACTGACACCTAGAACACTAGAAGAAACAGCCACAGCAAAATGACAACATTATCGACAATAACAAGAAGAACAACAAAAACAACAGCAAGAACAATATCAACAACAAAAGAAAGAGTAACAACAGTAGCAATAACAACAACAACAACAGCAGTAACGACAGCAACAGGGAAATAGAATATAAGAAACAAGAGCAATAGGAGAAATGATAGCAATAGCACCAATAACAGAAATAGCAACAACACGAAAAAAAAAACAGTTGGAACACAAACTTGTTACACATTGAAAAGTTTCCCAGCCATTCCGCATTTAAAGATCTGACCGAAAGGTACTAGCTGTCAATCTTCAGTAACTGTTATCTGCTATATGCGAAAACTGACACTTTCTGACAAAAAGGATAAAAACCATTATACCTGATGCAAAAAAAAAAAATGTAAACCGATGATATATACAAATATTGCTACAAATAGAGACAATAATCAGACTAGTTAACGTAATTTCTAGCGAACGGAAGACATGAATATGTGTGTTACTTATGATATCACACACACACGACACAACACACACATATATATATATATATATTGAATTATAAACAAAGCTTGCTCTTATGTCTCAGATTATAGAAATAGGGGGGTGATAAGCCTTCATATCTGCAGCGGTAGATGATTCTGTATGTGCTTGAGTGGGTGAATGGGGAATAAATAAATGTTTCTCAAAATGAACCTTCAGCAAGCTTATAGTCTCCAAAGCGGGAGACCATCTCCAATGGGGAGAAAGCTCGCTATCATATAACTCCTGGTCAGATACCGGTATTTCGAAACCTGATTGTTTCTCCTCAGTGACCGCGGAAAGTGGTAAATTGACTTCTCTGCCTTTTCAGTTTTAAGAAAAATGCTATACCAGAAAAAGGCTGGTGTGCAATACCATAGCATGTTTGTTGAGTTTTCAAAAAAACTAACTAAAGGTGCCACCTAAGAAGCAAAAGAAAATCATGAAAGAGCAAAACAAGCTACATTTTCTTGTGAAAAGTAGAAAATATAAAAAGATAACCTCTTAAGACACAAGTGCTGAGGGCCAGTTCTTGGAATGAATCCGCAAGGGACTAAATTACAATGAAACAATAAATTCCAAGGATAAGTACCGAGCACCATTCCAGCAACTTACAGAGCAGCTAGGTGTTGCAATGACTGCAAGAAATATTGAATTATAAACAAAGCTTGCTCTTATGTCTCAGATTATAGAGAAATAGGGAATATTATATATATATATATATATATATATATATATATATATATATATATAATATATTTTAATAAAATATAGAAAAGCGAGACAGTCCCAGCACACCCTCTCAACTGACCTCGTCTTTCGCGCCTAAGGCTCAATGCCGACACGTATTGTGTTCCCTTCTTTGTCCAAACAAGCAGGCGTCTTGACGTCCACAGATAGTCCCAACTTCTCATCATCACCATGTCGGTTCTGTCCGCTCTACTTCTCCTCCTGCAACCCTTACGGCTGCTTCCTCCACCACTTTCCCCACCTCTGTCCCTCTTCACCTCTCTCTTTTTAAGCGCCGTGTGCGGGAAAGAAACGAGTTTCCTCTCTTCCTAGATCAGTTTCTCTTCCTTCATTCCAGTGATGTCTCAAGACTGCGCTTTTTACGGGTCCATACCCTTATTCTCTCTCTCTCTCTCTCTCTCTCTCTCTCTCTCTGCTTGCATGAATGCCTCTGTATGTGTGTGTGTGTGTGTGTGTGTGTGTGTGTGTGTGTGTGTGTGTGTGTGTGTGTGTGCGTGTGTGTGTGCGTGCGTGTGTGCGTGCGTGCGCGCGTGCGTGCGTGCGTGCGTGCGTGCGTGCGTACGTGTGTGTGTGTGTGTGTGTGTGTGTGTGTGTGTGTGTGTGTGTGACTCAAGACTTTATCATGCAAAACCCTTACAGGGTTTGTAGACACAACATAGAAAGAGCGTCAGACTCGACACAAATCATGTTTCATGCCTGAATCACGATCTCTTGATAGCCTACCCACAGTGCCAATGCTCTTTCACTCTCAAGTCGCTCGTTCCGACTTGCCCAAAGTCGTTTAGCTGCTGACACAGCGCCAGCACTCCGCCTGGAGGAATCGATGTATAAACATGACTGAAGGCCACCTCCCAGACACGACACAGCGCCGTTGATATGTTATATCCGTGTGTTCAGTGTTATCTCTTGACTGCTGTTGATATGTTATATCCGTTTGTTCAGTGTTATCTCTTGACTGTTGTTGATATGTTTATATCCGTTTGTTCAGTGTATCTCTTGACTGCTGTTGATATGTTATATCCGTTTGTTCAGTGTTATCTCTTGACTGCTGTTGATATGTTATATCCGTGTGTTCAGTGTCATCTCTTGACTGCTGTTGATATGTTATATCCGTGTGTTCAGTGTCATCTCTTGACTGCTGTTGGTATGTTTATATGTAATATAAACGCTGATATCTGATAATTGAAGTTCCTATGTATTGATAGCTTGATCTATATGCTATGTAGTGAC
>JADBJO010009581.1:22500-37500 GCA_016801955.1 Conus betulinus | reverse complement strand
AAAGAGGATGATAACAACTGCAAAACACGGATAACAGAAAATTAAACTGGCAGGAGGTGTTAAACAACGCTAGTGCTTAGTTACTAATGTGTTCTAATGCAGCATAATGCGCAATTAAAATCATGTTCCCCGCTATTATTGTTTGCTCTAATCAGTAAAATCAGTAAAAAAAAAAAAGGACAACAACAACAACAGAGACAATCAGAAGGATGAGAAGGAGACAACAAACAACACTACAACACCAGTGACATCAGGAAAAACTGCAATATCAGTGACAAATCGGAAGCGCAACAGCTGAAGACAAACTTTAACATTGAAAACAAAAACAAAACAAAACAAACAACAACAATAACAGCGACATGCATGAAACAACACCTGCAACAACAACAACGACGACAACAACAACAACAACGACATGAATGAAACAACACCTGCAACAACAACGACGACGACGACAACAACAACAACACGACATGAACGAAACAACAGCTGCAACAAAACAACGACGACAACAACAACAACGACATGAACGAAACAACAGCTGCAACAACAACAACACCGACGACAGCAAAAACAAACGACATGAAATGAAACCACAGCTGCAACAACAACAACGACGACAACAACAACAACGACATGAATGAAACAACAACTGCAACAACAACAACGACGACAATGACAACGACATAAATGAAACAACTGCAACAAGCAAATAAGCAAAAAGGCAAACAAACGGACAAACTTCCCCTAAATGCCCAAACACGATGCCAAGTTAGCAGGGCGTCTATGTCAAAGTCAGGAACACAGACTGTAATCTGGCCACCACACAGCGTCCCTAGCCCATCTTCTATCTTCCTCCATACCCCCTCCCCTCTCCGCCCTTTGTTCCCCCTTAGTCCCCCCCCCCCCCCCCCCCCCACACACACACACACATCCATCCCGATTACGGCCTTTATGTCTCTGTGAAAAGCGAAGCAAAACGATCGAGCCAAAGGGATTTAAGCCAGGGAGCTTGAGGGGGTATAGGCCCACACATTTGGAGGACAACAGGGGTCCACTCTCTCTCTCCACTGCTATTTGTTTATCTTAATGTCTAATCATATTTGTTAAAGTTTGATCTGTATGTTTTTCAGTCAATCACACTAAGCTTCTGTGAAGAAACTAATTAATATATTTGAGTATAAAAAGAAAAACAAAACCTGCCATAAATGACCCCCGTGTTCTGCGCGGAATAAGTGGGGTGCACCGACGAATCAGCTGACTGAGTACCGCCCCCTGTGGTCAACGTTGATGCATAGTCTTGCGCGCAGCAAAATGTGAACGTTCGCAAAATGTACCCCAACATATGAAATGAAAAGAACCGAAGGTGCATCGATGATACATTGATGCAATCTTATACCACAATAGTCAATGTGATTGTACCACTGAAAGATGCGTCATGATGGGTGCATTGCGTGTACACTGACAGATGCATGTGTGTGTGTGTGTGTGTGTGCGCGCGCGTGTGTGTGTGTGTGTGTGTGTTTGTGTGTGTGTGTGTGTGTGTGTGTGTGTGCACTCACGCGCGAGCGCGTGTGCGTGTGCACTCAAAAAAGAGAAAAAAAAGTAAATAAAACGCAGAAAAAAAAATACAGACAATGAGACAGAAAAATCAGAGAAAAAAAGGAAAAATCACCAGGATCCAAAAGCGCTCCTCAGATCAGCATGCACACACTTCTACCATCACATGGAAATGAGACAGGAATTATTCTCAAACCTTAAATAAATTCCACGCCAACGAAAACGAAATGAAACGGCCAGTCATACAGACATTCGGCTTACGTTTCTGACTACACTTTCCCCGCTGACACTTTGGCGTCATTGCTTACCAAAAGGTGTAAATCATTTGCAGTGAACGGCGATGATAGCTGAGCACGTCACATGAGCCAATGAACGCGCGTGCCTTCTGCTTCTCCAGCGGCAAGCACGATGCTTCTTTTAGCATCGTTTTGAATCTAATAGCAACGTGAGCATTCTTCAAAGCCGCCATGTTTGTTCGACTTTCCAGTGCTTGTTTTACCCGATTTAGAAAAAGTACAGTATGGAAACTCCGCATGGTCAAGGCGGAAGGTCATTAGGTGACAGCTCATGTTCAACCGGAAATTTCAAGAGGACATTTTGAACCTAAGTCGGGGTAATAAAGAATAATAAAAGTAAGCGGCTGATGTGAATGGACTGAAGATCTGCCTGCTCACACAAAAAACTGACTTTGAACCGTTCAGTAGGAGATATGCCTTCACCTCATGACTCTTACCGTATCTACTTGCAGAGTATTTTCAACATCGATAGGCCTAAAAAAGAGCACTTTCATCTCGATGATCGACATCTCCAAACTACATTACAGCAAAAACATAGTGTCAAAATGTCTACACAAAGACAAAATAAACAAATCACACGGCTGGTCGCCCTAGCTGCATCAGGTTCAGCAGCATTGCTATGCTCTAGGCCCAGGCCGAGAAAAGCAGTGAAAAACGCAAGACACAGGAAACGATGCGGATACGTCAGAGAACAGCAGGCTTCAGGTGGTCTGAAGCTGGCAAAGGCAGCTGGAAAGACAGCACAAGGCAGTAATAAGTACAGACATTGGGCCAAAGAGTAGAAAAAGAGGGAGTAGATAAAAAGAAATAAGGTGGAAAAGGCACGAACAGAGGAATCAGTAGGAAAAGACAGGACGCAGCAGCAGCAATAAGTTGGAGGAGTTAGTATTAAGTAGGAAAGTGTAAGGACAAAGTAGAAGTACGTAGGGGAAAAGGTAAGGATTAGGAATAAGTAGGAAACGGTAGGACAAAATAGGGATAAGTAGGAAAAGGAAGGAAAAACAGGATAAGGTGGAAAAAGACAGGAGAATAGGAATGAACGGGGAAAGAAAGGATAAGATTAGAATAAGCAGGAAAAGGTGGGGCAAAAGAGCAATAAGTAGGAAAAGGTAGGACAACGAAGGACTAAGTAGAAGAATGCAGGACAACGAAGGACTAAGTAGAAAAAGGCAGGACAACGAAAGACTAAGTAGAAAAATGGCAGGACAACGAAGGACTAAGTAGAAAAAGGCAGGACAACAAAGGAGTAAGCAGAAAAAGGCAGGACAACGAAGGACTAAGTAAAAACTGCACGAATATGACAATATGAAAGCCCCTCAGTACGCCTCTCTAAAAAAAAAAAAGCTAACAAACAAACATACTCACGATTATGACGACCACATTAGATCCAGAAACACTTCCACGTGCAATGTCAGCAGCACCTTGGGGAATGAACGCAGCCCTCTTGTTTTTGTGTAAGAGCCAGTCACACAGACAGAGAACGACAGGTAAACAGAGAAGTTCTGGGGGGAGGAAGGGGAGAAAAGAGGCGTGGAACGAGGGTGAGGGGTGGGGGTGGTGGGGGTGGTGGGTGGGGGGGGGGGGGTGGGGTTGGCGGGTGAGGGAAGCATCAAACCAGACAGGCAACAACATCAACAACAAAAGCCCTTGTAACCAGCCGCCGCCGACCGGCTCCTACCCAGAGTTGAGTTTGCTACGGGCTCAGTTGGGAAGACTGGGACCACACAGTCGAGTTTCATCCACTTAATGGATGCGTTTCTGAGAGTGTTGCTCAAATTTCCTGACCAACACTGCAGGTGTCTGTATCTCTCGGGCCTGGTTGACGCCGGGATATATATGAAAGGAAAGGAAGCGTAGAGTACAGCCCTGTCATGTAGTCTCAGACCGAAATGGAAAATCCGTAGCATCATCTTAATCATCCTCATTCTCATCGTTCAGCATTTAAAAAAAAAAAAATGTCTCAAGTTCTGTGGCCCTTCATGCCCTGCTCTCATGGTGACCTCAGTTTCGATGTCCTCTCCACGTCTGTGGCCTTGGTTTGGTTCCGTCGGGGTCACCGGTATCGGCGGGTCCATGGAGGCTGTCGTTGGACGGACGTGGTGGCGCCCTCCGGAGGGGAGAGCTCACTCACGCCGGCTCCGCGACTGAGCAATTATTGTCGTCAGTAGGGGGCTTGGTAGGTGGTGTCCCTGCGTATGTTAGATCAGAAACAGGCGCCACTGAACACCACCGAGGTGACTCGGCAGCAGCAGTGTCTCCTCCGGTGGGTTGCCTCTCGACGACTTGACGTTGACCGCTCCCTGTGGATTGCCGGTGCCGGGGGCTGCGGCGGGGCCCGACCGGGCTGTGGCTGTGAACGGGCTGTCGGAATGAGCGGCGTGGGTGCACTGCCTCTGAAGTCGCGCAGAGGTTGGGACATGGCTGGCAGCTACACAGACAGACAGACTGAAAAAGCCAGAGTTGGCAGAGACGGAGAGAAGAAATAGAGCAACAACAGACAAAAAAATCTTTCGATGAGAGATAGAGAGAGAGAACAGAGAATCAGAGAGAGAGAGAGAGAGACAGAGAGAGAGAGAGAGAGAGAGAGAGAGGAGAGACAGAGAGAGGAAGAGAAGAGAGAGAGAGAGAAGAGAGAGAGAGAGTAGAGAGAGGAGAGATGGAGAGAGAGAGAGGAGAGGGAGAGAGAGAGACGGAGAGAGAGAGAGAGTGAGAGACACGAGAGAGAGAGAGAGAGAGAGAGAGAGACACTTTGACACTTTGACATTTTATTGTCATTACCAAAAGGTCTTATGACAAGGGGGGTAACAGGGTAATAACACATTCCTCTTTTCATTTGCAAACAATGTAACCCAGTTATTCGCAATGATCAATCAAATCAAAACAAGCAAAACATAAAAAAAAAGTAGAAAAGAATAAACACGAGAACTCCTTTTTCATTACAACAACAACAACACAACAACATATATACAAAAAGGGAAAATGTAATGTTATATAGATTAATTCGACCATTCACTCAGTCACTCGATGACTATATTACTGAACTCCTCACCTGTTTAAATTGATATTTTCCGGGGGATTAGGTACTGTTTTCAATTCACTATTATTGTAAATGCTTCTGTCTGATCTTCATTGCTTCTGCAATGAATCTAGCAACTGATTTTATCACACTATCGCACTTCATTATATGCAATACATTGAAATAAAAAGTGTTTTCGTTGTCAGTGGTGAATTGAGAACGAGGGATATAGGGGGGGGGGGGGGGGGGAGGGTGAGGGGGGGGTGGGGGGGGTAATATCCCATGACCTCAGAGGTGCCAGGAGGACTGTTGTATAGATGGGGGAGAGAGGAGGGAGAGAGAGAGGAGAGGGAGAGAGATGGTGGGGGTTGGCGGGGAGAGGGTCCTGACTGATTTAATTGACTTCGGAGCATATCTTAATAATGCGAGAGGAGAGACAAGCTTGAGAGCAGGGAGAGAGAGAGACCAAAGAGCTGAAGACTAGAGCACTAAAGAAAGATGATCATACAACTGCCAACGAAGATAAACACTCAGACAGACCACATCAGACACCGGGGAAGAGCTCACAGAGAGAGTTGACGGTAGAGAGACGCCCAGACAGAGAGGAGGAGGCAAGCCTCCAGACACCATCAACAACAGATGTGAGAACGAGACAGGGACAAGAGCAACAGTACACAGCACGGAGAACTGCACCGCCACTCACCACAGAGACACAGGAGAGCAGAGAAGGAGAACGAAGGAGGAGACACATCCCATAGGATCATATATTCCCTATGCTGAAAGAGGAGACAATTACTTCAATCCACCACCTCGTATCATCATCAGCATAAGAGCATGACGGGCATACGAAAATGAGAGGCAGGGCCAGTTTACCCAGATAGAGAGGCAGGATTCTTCTTTTCTCCGACAGAAAACGGGAGAGGAGAGGACCAGCAAGGAGGTTGTTAGAGAGAGAAAGAGAGAAGAAGAGAGAGAGAGAGAGAGAGAGAGAGAGAAGAGAGGAGAAAGAGAAAAGAGAGAGAGAGAAGAGAGAGAGGAGAGAGAGAGGGAGCAGAGAAGAGTGGGTGGAGGAGGGTCAAGAGAGAATATAGCGGAAGGAGGGATAAGAAGAGAGAATGGGACGAGATAGGGGTGATAGACGAGAGAGATGAGATAGATAAACCAGAGAGTTGTTTAAGGTAAGCCCAGGCGCTGACCGCAGAGCCTCATCAGAATCTGGGTGAGAGAGAGAGAGATAGAGATGGACACGAGAGAGTGAGAGGAGAGAGAGAGAGAGCAGAAGAGAGAGAGAAGATGGCAGGGGGAGGAATGGAGAAGAGAGAGGAAGACTGGATTTATTTGATCGAGATTGATAAAGGGGGAGAAGCTTAGAGAGCCTGGAGGCAGGGGAGGAGCTTTGTCGCATCTAGTACTAAGGCTAGGATCGACAAGATAAATCCAGACCTGAGAGGGGACCTAAACCACCCGGCCACCAGGGATAAGGTATCACAGGAGCCACATAAATAGAGGGATACCAGCTGGGAATCCAATTTTTTTTTTCAATTTTGCATGAGGATTGGACACTCCATATAGGACATCCACATCGATTATTTTTCCACACACACGGTACACTACACACCGAACAAAACCACCATCACACAGGTGCCACAACCAAAACACACACAACACACACACACACACACGACACACAGACAGAGCCACAGCACACAACCAATACGCATCACTCACACACCCAGCACCTTGATTAAGATACTGAGAAAGAGAGAGAGAGGGAGGAGAGACGAGAGAGGAGAGCCCGGAAGAGAGATGAGCGAGACACACACCACAGACAGAGAGAGACGAGAGAGACACAGACAGAGTGACCAGAGTGGGGTGGACAGAGAGAGAGAGAGGGGACGGAGAGAGAGAGGGGAGAGAGAGGGGTGAGATAGAGCGGTTGAGATAGAGTGGGTGGAGAGGGGAAAGAGAGAGAGAGGGGAGGGAGAGAGAGAAGGAGAGAGAGAGAGGGTGAGGAGGAGAGAGAGAGAGAGAGATGAGATAAGATAATGTTGAAGGAAAAAAGTTTATAAGCCCACCCAGTCGACCGCAAAAAAATAGGCAAACAGTGTCAGGGGAGGGGAGAGAGAGAGGGGAGGGGGAGAGAGGAGAGATGAGAGAGAGAGAGGAGGCGAGAGAGGAGAGAGGGTGGATAGAGGAGAGAGGATAGAAGCCCAGAGCGGGCAGAGAAGGGGAGTGAGGGAGAGAGAAGGATAGAGAGAGAGAGAGAGAGAGAGGAGAGAAAGGAGAAGAGGGAACTGGAGGAAGAGAGAGAGTGGGAGGGAGAGGAGAAAGACAGGACTGATGAGATTGACTGATTGATAAATAATCTTAATGCCTAAGGGCAAGGACAAGCTTGTCGCATCAGGGAACTAGGATACTATCACACGAAGACTAACACGCAATAAAGAATACAGCTGATCATAACAACTACAGTGACGATTCATATTAAACAACACACACACCACACCACACACACACACACACACACACACACACACACCCACACACACTCAACACACACAACACACCCTCACTCACACACACACACACACACACACACACAACACACGCACGCACGCACGCACGCACGCAACACACACACACCACACACACACACACACACGCACACACACACACACCACAGTGCATAATATTCCTATGCGGAAAGAGAGGAGACAATAAGCTTCAACACCAACTCGTATCATCAGCATAGCATAAGGAAGAATGAACAATGACTTTATGAGGCAGTTCTTGTTCAGTACGCCAGATACATTCATGTTCAACATTCTTGTTCTCGACAACAAATGGTTTTAAGGTAGGGAGAAAGCAATACTGCTCTTGTTAACAGAGACGAGAGAGAGAGAGAGAGCGAAGCAGAACGATGAGAGAGTTTGGAGAGGGAGGAGGTAGAGAGAGAGAGAGCGAGAGAGAGAAACGAGGAGGAGAGAAGAGAGAGAGAGAGGAGAGAGAGATAACCAATCTTAAGAAGAGAGAAAGAGAGAAGAAGGGTCTAGTATCAAGAGGGTAGTACTCCCAGAGAGAAGAGGAGTACTTAGAATGGAACGAGAGAAAGAGGGGGGTTGGAGAGAGAAGAGAGAGAAGAGTGTAGAGAAGAGAAAGGGAAGAGAGTCCGAGAGAGAGAGAGACTCGCTCCAGACAAAGATACTGGGCCGAGAAAATTAAGATGCTAACAAATGCCAGAGATAACCAATCTTTCAGAATTCAGAATTTGCTTCTCTTCATCTTCATAGTATCAAAGGGTATACTCCCAGTTCTTATAGAACAGGGAGTACTTTCTTAGAATGGGAACGAAGAAATGCCGCGGTGTGTGTGTGTTTGTGGTGTGTGTGTGTGTGTGGTGTGTGTCCGTCCATCCGTGGTCAAAATGTGTTCCACTCGCTCCAGACAAAAAGGTATGTTCATTATGGGGCAAGGCCGATCTTCGTGAAAATTAGCAGGTATGTCTTTATGGGGTCCGATCGGATGATGCCCGATGTTTGTAGTTTAACCGCTATAGCCGTTACTAACGGCTGTAAAGGCCTGTAACGGTTTTTCTTCTTCATGGAATATCTCAAAAAGTACTTGGCCGATCTTTGTGAAAATTAGATGGTATGTTCATTATGGGTTACGGATGATGCCCGGTGTTTTAGTTTACCCCGTTATAGCCGTTACTAACGGCTGTAACGGCCTGTAACGTTTTTTTTTTTTTTATGGAATATCTCCGAAAGTACTTGGCCGATCTTCGTGAAAATTAGCAGGTATGTTCACTATGGGTTACAGATCATGCCTGATGTTTTAGTATACCGTTATAGCCGTTACTAACGGCTGTAACGGCCATAACGGTTTTTCTTTTTTATGGAATGCCTCGAAAAGTACTTGGCCGATCCTTTCTGAAAATTTGTCGGTATGTTCATTATGGGTCACGGATGATGCCCGATGTTTAACTTTACTGTTATGGCTGTTACTAGCGGCCCATAATGGTTTTCTTCTTTATGTAAAATCTCAGAAAGTTCTTGGCCGATCTTTCTGAAAATTTGTAAGTATGTTCATTATAGGTCACAGATGATGGCCGATGTTTACCAGAATAGCCATTACCAACGATTACACCAGCCCAAGACGGGTTTTTTTTTTCCTCTTTATGGAATATCTCACACGTATTCAGGATAAACTGGGAGTACGTTTATATGCTTTGCATCTTGTTCTTTTCTGATATGATTAAAAACATGATCCTCTTCTTCACCTCTCTATTCTACCCCTGCCCTAAACCCCATCCGACGTCCCCCCCCCCCTTCCCCTCCTCACCACTCCTCCAAGCATCGAGTCTTCAGCCTCTCTATCTTTCTCCTCCTCTTCAATGTCAAATCTTTGCCAGCTGGGTTTTTTTCCTTCGAAGTTCTGACTACGGGAAGACGGCAATGGATGGTCTGATCCGTGCTCACCACTATCAGGTTTCCGGTCTTAAGACAGTTTTTATGGTTTCAGTAAATGGGAACATGACCGTCAGTGTTTGAGATAGGAAGAGATTTAGATGGAGCTTTATCGCTAACAGAGAGAGAGAGAGAGAGAGAGAGAGAGAGAGAGAGAGAGAGAGAGAGAGATAGAGAGAGAGTGTGTGTGTGTGTGAGTGTGTGTGAGAGAGCGCGTGTGTTTAGTGTGTGTGTGTGTGTGTGTGTGTGTGTGTGTGTGCGCGTGTGTGTGTTGTGTGTGTGTGTGTGTGTGTGTATGTGTGTGTGTGTGCGTGCGTGCGTGCGTGCGTGCGTGCGTGCGTGCGTGTGTGTGTGTGTGTGTGTCTGTGTGTGTGTCTATGTGCCTGCCAGTTTGCCAGTGTGTCTGTCTATATATCTGTACCAAACACCACAAAAAAGAACAACAGTGCCACTCGGAACATGCAGGCAGAGTCTGCTGGACGGGGCAGGTGACTGGGAGTGCACTGCAGTCCTCCCAGAATGGAAGAGTCACCCGGAGATCATCAGCAAGAGTGGCATGAGACCAGACGTAGTAGTCCACTCTCAGTCAACCAAGCAGCTGATCATGATCGAGCTCACGGTGCCATATGAGAACAGAATGGAGGCAGCTCAAATCTACAAGACTGGAAAGTATGCTGATCTGGCAAACAGCCTGAGGAGAGAAGGCTATCAGGTCAAAGTCCTCACTGCAGAAATTGGAGCTAGGGGGGTTGTAGGAACGTCTGCATACAGCCTCATGAAACAGCTCTCAGTTGCAGGGAGGGAAAAAATCCAGAGCCCTGAAAGCAATGGCAGAAGCAGCAGAGAGAGGTGTTCAAGCTGGATCTGGTCAAGGAGGAACAAAAAGCGAACTTCATAAGGCTTAACTTTCCTACAAATATCAGGTGTCCCAGTGGCTCAGTGGTTAGTGCGCGAGTCATTAAGTGGAAAATGAGCATGTCCAGAGGGGCATGGGTTCGAATCCCAGCCATGGCTCGTCCCGAGATGGGAAAAAAAAAAGGGGGTAGCAGAGGGACATCCGGAGTCATGAACCGGGTGTGGCCCAACCCCCCTAGAGTGTCAGGAGATAAGGGCCGAGACACTTGCTTGCTTGAAGGGGGCTTCTCTTCTGAGGACTCTCTGCTGCCACGCTCTCCACGAGTTTCTTTCTACTGAAGGACAGATCGTTTGTTTTCTGTCCCTTTTCAGTCCGCTTTTTCTCTCTGGAGAATCCGTCCCTCCCCTCCCCTCCTCCCCCTCCCTCCCACTGACCCCATTTCTTCCAAAAAGTAAAATTCTCAAATGACTGTAAATGGCACATTCCGGAAAATGTCATAGGAAAAATAGGTAGCACTGTTAGGGACACAGATAAGCCACATCATGTGCTCCCGTCACCATCCCCACTTCCTCCCCAGCCCCAAGTCCATCCCATCTTCCAACCACTTTACCTGTCGTTCATGAACTTTTTTTTTGAAGAGTTTTTCGTTGTTACTGTATTTTTGTTTTTTTTCGTGTTCTGTACCCACCCGTTGGTATCATCCCCATGCCGCTGATTCTAGCTCTCCAATACACACCCACATCCAGTCCTGTCTGGTTGTAGTGTCAGCATCGCCTTACACTGGGGGCAGTGTCTTTCAGATCGTCATGCTGTAACTCATCAGAGAAGGCACGGTAGCGCTGCTGCAGACTGACTTCAGTGCTGCTCAGTGAAGCATAGTCTTGTCCAGCATAGGCAGGACACTGCCTGCTAGGCCTCTTTCCTTGGGGTGTAGACAGGACACTGCCTGCTAGGCCTCTTTCCTTAAGGGTATAGGGGGGACACTGCCTGCTAGGCCTCTTTCCTTAGGGTACAGGGGGGACACTGCCTGCTAGGCCTCTTTCTTTAAGGGTATAGGGGGACACTGCCTGCTGGGCCTCTTTCTTTAAGGGTATAGGGGGGGACACTGCCTGCTAGGCCTCTTTCCTTAAGGGTATAGGGGGACACTGCCTGCTAGGCCATAGGGGGACACTGCCTGCTAGGCCTCTTTCCTTAAGGGTATAGGGGGACACTGCCTGCTAGGCCTCTTTCCTTAATAGGGGGGGACACAGGCTAGTATATAGGGGGACACTGCCTGCTAGGCCTCTTTCTTTAAGGGTATATAGGGGGGGACACACAGCTGCTAGGCCTCTTTTTCTTTAAGGGTATAGGGGGGACACTGCCTGCTAGGCCTCTTTCTTTAAGGGTATAGGGGGGACACTGCCTGCTAGGCCTCTTTCTTAAGGGTATAGGGGGGACACTGCCTGCTAGGCCTCTTTCTTAAGGGTATAGGGGGGACACTGCCTGCTAGGCCTCTTTCTTTAAGGGTATAGGGGGACACTGCTGCTAGGGTACAAGGACCTGCCTGCTAGGCCTCTTTCTTTAAGGGTATAGGGGGACACTGCCTGCTAGGCCTCTTTCTTTAAGGGTATAGGGGGGACACTGCCTGCTAGGCCTCTTTCTTTAAGGGTATAGGGGGACACACTGCCTGCTAGGCCTCTTTCTTTAAGGGTATAGGGGGGACACTGCCTGCTAGGCCTCTTTCTTTAAGGGTATAGGGGGGACACTGCCTGCTAGGCTTTAAGGGTATAGGGGGGACACTCCTGCTAGGCCTCTTTCTAAGGGTAGGGGGGGACACAGCCTGCTAGGCCTCTTTCTTTAAGGGTATAGGGGGGGGACACAGCCTGCTAGGCCTCTTCTTTAAGGGTAATAGGGGGGACACAGCCTGCTAGGCCTCTTTCTTTAAGGTTATAGGGGGGACACTGCCTGCTAGGCCTGTGGGGTATAGGGGGACAACCTGCTGGGCCTCTTTCTTTAAAAGTATAGGGGGGACACTGAAGCTAGGCCTCTTTGTTTAAGGGAATATAGGGGGGACACTGCCTGCTAGGCCTCTTTGTTTAAGGGTATAGGGGAAACACTGCTGCTAGGCCTCTTTCTTTAAGGGAATTTCCAGACCGCAGAGTTGCAGAATCAAAATTCTACTGTCTCCAGCTTTGACAAAAACCCACTATGAAGTAATGACTTTGATGTGTAGCAACTTTACCACTTGCAGTAACCAATGTTCTACTTCCAGCACTATTTTGCAATCCATGTGAAGCAACCTCTATGAAAGCAACTTTGATGTCACTACCTTGCAGTAATCACTCAGCATGTGAAGCCCACTTCAATGCACCAATCTTGGAGTCATTATGAAGCCCACTTCACATCTGAATGAATGAAGGTCACTTTGATGTGATGACATTGAAGTCTCCCTGAAATAATCATGTTGATGCTACCAGTCTGAAGTGGCCTCGATGATGGCCACACTGGAGACATCGATTTGGAGTGACCACTCTCAAGGAACCACCCCGAAGCACACCATTTTGAAAGACACTTTGATGTAACCGCCTTGAAGTACCCTCTTTGAAGCAAACACTTTGCAGCCCACTTGCAATGAATCGATTTGAAGCCGTTACTTTGAAGCAAACACTTTGCAGCCCACTTGGAATGAATCGATTTGAAGCCGTTACTTTGAAGCAAACACTTTGCAGCCCACTTGAAATGAATCGATTTGAAGCCGTTACTTTGAAGCAAACACTTTGTAGCCCACTTGAAATGAATCGATTTGAAGCCGTTACTTTGAAGCCATCACTTTGAAAGCCATTGTGAAAATACTTTCTGGAAACTACTTTGAAAACCACTGTGAGGTACTCATCTTGGCGCTCCACTTTGACGGCAGTTTAGAAGAAACGATGTTGAAGGTCACATAATGAAGACATCTCTTTGAAATGAGCACTTTAATGCAATACAATCACTAAGAGATATCTAGGACTGAAGAATTTTCAACGATTTTCCTCTGGCAGCTTCATCTATGTAACTGAACTCACAGACTTTGTCTTAGAATTCAAGGTGGTGTATCAGTCAGGGCATGAGGATGTTTTTATCCTTTCTGACGTTGTTGCTGCTTGGGGGGATCATCACTGGCCGCAACCTCAACCACCCTCAACGCCTGGTCTGTTTTAAGTTTACCCCTAACTGAGGTCATCAATGGCCGTAACCTCAACCACCCTCAACGCCTGGTCTGTTTTAAAGTTTACCCTAACTGAGATCATCACTGGCCGCAACCTCAACCACCCTCAACGCCTGGTCTGTTTTTAAGTTTACCCCTAGCTGAAATCTAATGGTTACAACATTGTTCTTGCCGGGGTTCCGATTATGCTGGCGTTCGAGGCATTGACGTGGCCGATTGTCTTGCCAGGAATGCCACAAATGAAGAATTGACCTGTCCTGATCGCCTACTCCCGACAAAGATCAGAAACCCCAAACTCGTAGTTATGTCAAAGACCTAAGAAAACAGGACCAGAACACCGAAACTTATAAAACTCTTTTTTTTTTCAGATCCAATCAAACTTAAAAGAATTTCTGCCAATCACCTCTGACTGCTGAAAAATAGAAAGAGCTTTGTACGGATTACACACATTACACACACACACCTGTATCGTTTAAAAGGTGAGGAGGCGCCTAGGCGCTTACTATGTTATGAGCCAGTCACCATCAAAAACATGCCCTCAAACAATGCTGGGATTGTATGATATTACATATATCTTCAAAGCAGATCCACGATGCTTGTACAGATCTTTTGATTTCTGAAAGCGTTCGGTTTGTTCAATTTGAAACCAAAATTTTGTGGAGAATTGACCAAGAGTTAAGGCCATTGTTGGCATGTTTGAAAAGAATTTGTTTCGGATTTGCGTATCTGGGATTGATTGTAAAATAACAACAGCCCTGATGTACCTCCCTCCACACCCCCTGAAGTCAGTTGAGGTGCAAACACTTTGAAATGAAACGGACAATGTAACCACCTTCAAGTGTCAGCTTTAAAGTAACCACTGGAGTAAGTTTCCTAGTAATCACTTTGAAGAACCACATTGAAGTTACCACTTTAAAGTAACAACTGTGAAGGCCACTTCGAAATGACTATTTTCGTAGGCAGTTCAAAGGAACACACTTAACGTGACAATTCTGAAGACCGCTTTGAGGGCCACTTGAACCATTTTGAAGTATAACCAATCTGAAGGCCACTTGCAAAAACATCTTCACACAACCACTTTAAAAGCCACTTTGAAGCAACTATTTTGAAGTAGTTACTTTGAGGACCACTTTTAGGCAACCCCTTTAAAATGACTGAAAGGCCACTTTAGAATGACCCCTGCGAATGTCAATGTGATGCGACCACTTCGAAATCTATTTTGATGTAACAACTTTTAGTAACATCTTTGAGGGTCACTTCCAGGTTACAACTTTGAAGACCGGTCTGTGATACCCACTTGGAAGGCCATTTTTTTCTAACCATTTTAAATGCCATTTTATAGTAGCTACTTCGAAGGTAGCTTCGTAACAACCACTTTGAAGGCGACTTTGTTGTAACCATTTTGAAGGCCACTTTGTAGTAATCACTTTGAAGACCACTTTGTAGTAACCGTTTTGAAGGCCACTTTGTAGTAGCCACATTGTAGGCCACATTGTAGTAACCATTTCGAAGGCCACTTTGTAGTAACCATTTTGAAGGCGTTTTTTGTAATAATAACCACTTTGGAGGCCACTTTGTAATAACCACTTTGCAGCCACTTTGTAGTAACCACTTTGAAG
>JADBJO010009581.1:0-12500 GCA_016801955.1 Conus betulinus | reverse complement strand
CAATGGAAAACAGCGGAAGGGACATTGTGGGAAACGGGTGTCAGACACAATGTATGACACATGAAGAAACTCTCTCATGTGGTCACTGACTTTGCTATATACTTAAAATTACTGTGGAACTTCTCTTCTTGTTCATCATATGCCAACACACCCATGTCTGTCTGCACCAAAAATAAACATAGTCTACATATGGTGTAAAGAATGAGTGCACACTCCCACACATTGCAATGATACCTAATCCTCACAATGACTCATGACACACTTGCATGTTGCGCTTGGCTTGGAGACCCCCCTCCCCACCCCCACCCACAGACACACAGACACACACACACGCGCGCGCGCGCGCGCGCTCGCGCGCACACACACAGACAGACACACACACACACACTACTCAATCCTACTAAACTTGTTCATTTGATATACTTCAATTCCCCCGATCAGCATACACTAAAGGCTAGATAAACGACCAGGATAAGTAAATACCTACCTATCTTAAACCACCCATCCCAATCTTCCCTTTTTGTCCCTAACACAGTCCTCTCTCTCTCTCTCTCTCTTTCTCTTTCTCTCTCTCTCTCTCTCTCTCTCTCTCTCTCGCGCGCGCGCGCGCGCAAGCACACGCACACAGGCACAACACACACACACACACACACACACACACACACACACACACACACATACACATGCACACTCACACACACGCTCACGCGCGCTCGCACCCACCCATCCACCCACCCACATGCACACACATACACGCACACACACAATCATACGTTTTTTACCCTTGTCTTATAGCACTTATTGTGAATAGACGTTGAAATAAAGAACACACGCACACGCACACGCACACGCACACGCACACGCACACACACACGCGCGCGCGCGCGCGCCATCTTACTTCATTGCTCATTTAAATTTTTGTTGATTAATTTTGCACATAACCAATTCAGTCTCATGCTCCTACATGGCTGTCAAACAGACATTCATTGCACCATCTACAACATCTTCATCATTCACTGCACCACCTACAACATCTTCATCATTCACTGCACCACCTACAACATCTTCATCATTCACTGCACCACCTACAACATCTTCATCGTTCACTGCACCACCTATATCTTCATCAGTCACTGCACCACCTACAACATCTTCATCGTTCACTGCACCACCTACAACATCTTCATCATTCACTGCACCACCTACAACATCTTCATCGTTCACTGCACCACCTACAACATCTTCATCAGTCACTGCACAACCTACAACATCTTCATCGTTCACTGCACCACCTACAACATCTTCATCAGTCACTGCACCACCTACAACACCTTCATCGTTCACTGCACCACCTACAACATCTTCATCAGTCACTGCACCATCTACATCTTCATCATTCACTGCACCACCTACAACATCTTCATCAGTCACCGCACCACCTACAACATCTTCATCAGTCACTGCACCATCTACATCTTCATCATTCACTGCACCACCTACAACATCTTCATCAGTCACTGCACCACCTACAACATCTTCATCAGTCACTGCACCACCTACAACATCTTCATCGTTCACGCTGCACCACCTACAACATCTTCATCAGTCACTGCACAACCTACAACATCTTCATCAGTCACTGCACCATCTACATCTTCATCATTCACTGCACCACCTACAACATCTTCATCATTCACTGCACCACCTACAACATCTTCATCAGTCACTGCACCACCTACAACATCTTCATCAGTCACTGCACCACCTACAACATCTTCATCAGTCACTGCACCACCTACAACATCTTCATCAGTTCATGGTAGCCTGTGGGGACGGACGACAGGCAGAGAAAAGTAGGAAGAGAGGGAAGAGCAGAAGCCCAGAGGAAAGAGAATGAAGAAATAGCACGATAGCAACATCCACACATGCAAACCACACTTTCTTTCATACCGACACGCCTTGGCATTCGCACTCATACCTTCTAAACGCTGTGCAGTCAATCTCTGCTGTGAGTTCCGCATAAATCCAGAATCACTGTCCAACACATCACCACACATCTTGCCACACATTTCATTTGCCCCGCGCTTGCAAATGTGCCCTGTAGTGACACACGGATTCTGTGCACACAGGCGAGCTCAGCGGAAGTGCACCTTGCGTGAGAAGCGTTCACTGATAGTCAGGTAAACAAGCAGACGAACTCCGGCAGAGCGACACATGAGCTCGAAGAGAGCGACCGGCTAGCTTAAATTTAGGGAGCTGCATCGTGCTGACAGTGACACTAGTGACAGACCAGTGCTAGCGCTAGGGCGTCCAGTAAATAGGAGACAGTTCAGCCCTAGCACTGCGACAGAACAGCCGTAGACGGTTAAAACGGCACTGGGACGGTTCTGACATTATACACTACTAGACTCGGGGACTTGGACACTGAAAGTAGTAAAAAGAGACAGACTCGACTTGTCAGTTTGAAACCCGGTAAGGTAGAGTGCGTGTGTGTGAATGTGCAAGTGCTTAAATATATCAACGAACGTCTCAAAAGTGTAGGCAAAACACTTTAGCCCGTCCCTGATTGGATACATTCTGTCACGTGGCGATTTGTTTCCCCTCTGCGTCACAAAGGTGTCATAAAAACTAAGTCGTCTGCTGCACTGTTCGTACGGCTGCTCCGTTGTGGGATATCCGCCGTCAACGGTTCACAGCTCTGATGGGGTCTTTCCGTCGTGGAGTTTGAGAGTCCGACATGTTTGCCCGCTGGTCTCGTTGTCCAGTTTGCTGGTAGTGTTGTCGTCGGTAAGCTGTGATTTGTCCGGGGAAGTCGCATCAAGAGAGAGTTGAGAACCGTCACACTGTCGATTCTGTGCACCTTCAACTTCAGGTCTTCAAGGCCAACTTCCGTAGTCCCCGCCTGTAATGATTCAGGACGACTTGCAGCCTGGCGGAATAAAACGTAGTTTCTCTCTTGGTTAGATCTTGCACGAATATTTCACTAGGCTTTGCGTTGGGTTTTCTTCTGTTCTGTATTATTTCATGTGTATGTTTTCTTCACATGAATCTGACGATTATTGGTCTTGTTTGTCCCTGTTTTCTCTCTCCGATCCTGTGAACTGCATCTCAATGTTCCTGTGTGATTTGTGTTAGTTTCAGCCTATTGTTATTGATTTTCAGAACTTTCTTCTTTGTTTCTTCGGTTGTCTGATCTTTGGTTTCGTACACATAGAGCAATTGGATGTTATTTCTCCTTGACTATCGTTCATTATTATATGATCATTCATCTGCTTGCTTTGCTTAGAATACAGCTTCCTTGACCTTTCGTTATAGTCGTCTCTTTTCCTCATCTCTGCTAGGTCCTCCTTCAGTGTGGTGTTGTCCGAACACTTCACATTTCGGGCTCTGAATTGTTTCACTCAGCCTGTCACGTTTCCTGCTCAGATTGAGGTTTACTGGTTGCAGAATTTTCGCCATATCTGCGTTCGATGGATCGGACCAACTGCTGTTCCTGTGCGTTGATGCGTTCCTTGTGCGTTGGATGCCAGTTTCCATTTCGAAAGTCGCCATTGTCGTCTGCTTAACATGTGCAAGAATTCTCCGCTCACCTGAATGTTGGCCTATTGCTGTTGGCCAGCGGAAATCTTTATTTTCTTCACTCGTTCGGGATTTTGTCCCTGTCTGACTTCAGACTTGATGAATGTTCCGTGTTCTCAAAACACATCAAATTATTTTGAATTTTCCGAAGACGATTTTTTTATTTTTCAACCAAATCTGGCACAGGGCAGTAATGTGTCGCAGGGTCTGCATATTTTTGGCTTTCATGAATTCATTACTTTCTTATCTCAGTCATTTAGGGGCTTGTTCTCGATGCGAAGTAACTGGTGAGCGTGAATTCATTGACTCCTATCTATCTATCTATCTATCTATCTATCTATCTATCTATCTATCTGTCCCTCTATCTTTTGTTCTTTATAGTCGAATTTTCATGTAAAATGTTTTAATGTTGAATAACGTGATGAAACCCCAGCACATGTCTGTTGCTGTCTGTATAATGTGTAAATGCAACTACGAACCTGCTGAGGAAAGAAATCATCAGTCACCCCACAAAACTGAGGGGATGAAAAAAGGCTGACATATTTTGTAGATTTTTTTAAGGTACTAAAAATCTTCTGCTACTCTGTAACATAGTATGAAAAGTCTTGAGAGTGATGTACAGGTTGCTAAGAAACATTTATGAACCTTTTTTTCTGAAGGCTTGCGTCAAACGATCAAAACTACAGCACATGGATGAAAAAAAAACCGAACGAACGGTTTGACAAAGAGCGCGTGGACGAAATGCATGCAGCTGTTACAGCACTAACTCTGTGCAGCCGTACTCGGAGAACTAAAGCCCAACATTCGTAATATACACAGAAAACATTCCAATATAAGAACAGTTTCAATGAACGAGGAAAAGAAAATACCAGAAAGCAGTTTTTGACATTGCCATCCAAAGGCATGGTGACTGGAATAAGTTCTGATCGACAAAACGCAGCGATAAGAAAAGCCTTTTGTTTCAGTGGTCATGTGGGAAACACATGTAGGCAATATCCTTGCCCCAGAATGTAGTGAATGCGAAGGGAGTACAGATGAACCTGGTGATAGTTTACACAGCACAGGTGTGTACATTCCTGACTTAGATGATGAAAAGAACGCGATGTGAAGAAGCATACGTCATGCTATCAATTGAAATGCCATATCCCATCCGAGCTTTAGACAAAACATCCGGAGAGAGAGAGGAGAGAGCGAGAGAGAGAGGAGAGAGAGAGAGAGAGAGAGAGAGAGACACACACACAACAGACAGACAGACAGACAGACAGAGACACAGACAGACAGACAGACAGACAGAGACACAGACAGACAGACAGACAGACAGACAGAGAGAGAGAGAGAGAGAGAGAGAGACGTGTAAGAAGCGGGGAAGAGACGGAAATGGGGGGGTAAAGGGTGGGGAGAGAAATCAAAGAGAGAGAGAGAGAGAGAGAGAGAGAGAGAGAGAGAGAGGTTTTTAATTTTCAGTACAGTTAAGATGTAATTTGTTTTATTATGACAATTTCTTATTTTACTTGCATCCCTGTTAAGTTTCTTTTATGATTTTGATGTCATTCAGATGTTATTTGTATTATTTTCGCTTCTCATTAATTTATTAAGTTTTTTTTTTTTTTTTTAAATATGAGTACAACAGCATGTTAATCTGACAGTAACTGGTTTTCAGTCAATCAGTCAGTCAATCAATGTGTGTGTGTGTGTGTGTGTGTGTGTGTGTGTGTGAGTGTGTGTGCGCGCGCGCTTAGGAGGGGGGGGGGGGGGGGGGGAGGGGATGCTGTGGGTTAGGGGGGTAGGTGGCTCTTTGTTTTGATGTTGCCAAATAAAGGGGGCGGGATTTTGGTTGTTTTTTTTTTTTCCTCTATACAAACGAAAGAAGACAATTCACAACAAAGGCAATAGTTCGACTCCTTTCTGCTCGCTATATCTGCTGCTTCCAAAGGAAAAGAAACGTACTGTAGTCTGCTGGATGTGTATGTTACCAAGACAAAGTGCAGACAGCCATCAATGCCATGGTGTGTTAGCCCTCTCGGCACCATGGTCTGCATCGTCTGCCGACCAGATGGTGCTTGCCGTCAGCAGTGAAGGTGAAAAAACTGCCCACACGTGTTGACTCGGACCTCCTAAAGAGGCGTCCGAAGAAAAGGGACGCAGAGGCTGCGCACTTAAACCCCCTGCTCCACAGATAAAACAAAATTGCGTCCCTTTCTCGTTCTATAAGACGCTATTCTCGTTTTTCTGTCTCAGACGCAGTTTCTCGTTTTTCTGTCTCAGACGCTATTCTCGTCATTCTGTCTCAAACACTATTCTCTTTTACTGTCTCAGACGCTGTTCTCGCTTTTCTGTCTCGGATACTATTCTGGTTTGTCTTCCTCAGACACTATTCTGGTTTTTCTTCCTCAGGCACTATTCTGGTTTTTCTTCCTCAGATATACTATTCTGGTTTTTCTTCCTCAGGCACTATTCTGGTTTTTCTTCCTCAGATACTATTCTGGTTTTTCTTCCTCAGGCACTATTCTGGTTTTTCTTCCTCAGATACTATTCTGGTTTTTCTTCCTCAGACACTATTCTGGTTTTTCTGTCTCGGACACTATTCTGGTTTTTCTGTCTCAGACACTATTCTGGTTTTTCTGTCTCGGACACTATTCTGGTTTTTCTGCCTCAGACACTATTCTGGTTTTGTCTCAGACACTATTCTGGTTTTTCTGTCTCGGACACTATTCTGGTTTTTCTGTCTCGGACACTATTCTGGTTTTTCTGTCTCGGACACTATTCTGGTTTTTCTGTCTCGGACACTATTCTGGTTTTTGGACACTATTCTGGTTTTTCTGCCTCAGACACTATTCTGGTTTTTCTGTCTCAGACACTATTCTGGTTTTTCTGTCTCGGACACTATTCTGGTTTTTCTGTCTCGGACACTATTCTGGTTTTTTTCTGTCTCAGACATTATTCTCGTTTTCTGTCTCAGACATTATTCACGTTTTTTTTTTTTTGGTCTCGATGTTGCGTTTGACCAACTCACCGCTCTGTACGAGAAAGAGGTACAGATGTAATTTTAGGCAGAGCAACTGACCTTAGGGGTCAGAGACCTTAGCTGGTTGTTGTAGGGTCAGGTCAGAGGTTACGGTAGAGGTCAAGTAGTAACAATGCAGTTTGAATAGATGGAAATGACATCGCCTTTGTGGCAAGGATTTTTAGGTGAAATAGAAGACCCTGTCCTTGTATTCGGGATGAAAAAGTGGGGGGTCATGTCGATTATGCTGTACGTAAAGCAAACAAAGCATAGGGGCTGACTCTGTACATAAAGCAAACAAAGCATAGGGGACTGACTCTGTACATAAAGCAAACAAAACATTGGGGCTGACTCTGTACATAAAACAAACAAAGCATCGGGGCTGACTCTGTACATAAAGCAAACAAAGCATTGGGGCTGACTGTACATAAAGCAAACAAAGCATTGGGGCTGACTCTGTACATAAAGCAAACAAAACATTGGGGCCGACTCTGTACATAAAGCAAACAAAGCATTGGGGCCGACTCTGTACATAAAGCGAACAAAGCATTGGGGCTGACTCTGTACATAAAGCAAACAAGACATTGCAGTTGACTGTACATAAAGCAAACAAAGCACTGGGGCTGACTCAAAGTCAGACATAGCATGTCTCAAGGGCTGGAGTGTTCAGTGAATTTGGTTTTAACGAGGGCTGATGTTTTGAGAGATGTTATATGTAGCTTTGAGCGTAATAGAGAATATCGAGCGTTCGGGGCTTCATTCGTGACTGCAGACTCGGACCAAAGATGTATATTTAGACAGGGAAGCTTACTCTATGGTCAGAAATTTTGGCCTTTTCTTCTTCGCTCTCACATACGGTGAAGTTCCGTCTGTGTATATATAAACCTGAGTGTCTTTTGCTACCACATAGCGACTATTTTGCTGTGCATTGCTTCTAGTCGCACATTCGGTCTGTTACATCGCCTGTCTGTGCACTATATTACTTGTTCCTGTGAATTTTCTTATGTTGCTATTTTAAGCTGCTACTTTCTTACCCATATCCACCTGCCCACTTTCTTCTGTCCCCGCCTCCCCTACCTCCATTGTCTCCGCTTTACCCTCTCTCTCTCTCCTCCTCCCTCCCTCCTCTCCCTCTCTCTCTCTCTCTCTCTCTCTCTCTCTCTCTCTCTCTCTCTCTCTCTCTCGTGCCCATTGCTTTTCACTTGTCCTCACTTTCGTATCCATCTGTCATACATTGTCATTCTTGTGCTGACTCTGACCCTGGGAGTGTTGTTTGATGCACTGGGTGGTGTGTGATTGTTTGTAGCGCCTGAAGTTAAAAAAAATTGATCAACTTTCCTTGTTTGTTTTGTGTTGTGGACTTAATTTGTAATTCGCACTATCCTTGGTCGCTTGTGGACAATTGTTCGTCATATATTCTGTCAGTTTGGCGTCCACACCAAAAAAAATGATGCCCCATTTTGGACACTGGTTATTTGTATTTTTGTTTGTTTGCTTGTAGGTTATGGACTGTTTTGTCTGTGACGTTTCCCCAGGCCTCTGTTTTGTCTGTGACGTTTCCCCAGGCCTCTGTTTTGTCTGTGACGTTTCCCCAGGCCTCTGTTTTCTCTGTGACGTTTCCCCAGGCCTCTGTTTTGTCTGTGACATTTCCCCCAGGCCTCTGGTTTGTCTGTGACGTTTCCCCAGCCCTCTGTTTTGTCTGTGACGTTTCCCCAGGCCTCTGTTTTGTCTGTGACGTTTCCCCAGCCCTCTGTTTTGTCTGTGACGTTTCCCCAGCCCTCTGTTTTGTCTGTGACGTTTCCCCAGGCCTCTGCTTTGTCTGTGACGTTCCCCAGCCCTCTGTTTTGTCTGTGACGTTTCCCCAGCCCTATTGTTTGTCTGTGACGTTTCCCCAGCCCTCTGTTTTGTCTGTGACGTTTCCCCCAGCCTCTGTTTGTCTGTGACGTTTCCCCAGGCCTCTGTTTTGTCTGTGACGTTTCCCCAGCCTCTGTTTTGTTTTGTCTGTGACGTTTCCCCTGACTCTGTTTTGTCTGTGACTTTCCCCAGGCTCTGTTTTGTCTGTCTTTCCCCAGGCCTCTGTTTTGTCTGTGACGTTTCCCCAGGCCTCTGTTTTGTCTGTGACGTTTCCCCAGCCCTCCGTTTTTGTCTGTGACGTTTCCCCAGGCCTCTGTTTTGTCTGTGACGTTTCCCCAGGCCTCTGTTTTGTCTGTGACTTTCCCCAGGCTCTGTTTTGTCTGTCTTTCCCCAGGCCTCTGTTTTGTCTGTGACGTTTCCCCAGGCCTCTGTTTTTCTCTGTGACGTTTCCCCAGGCCTCTGTTTTGTCTGTGACATTTCCCCAGCCCTCTGTTTTTGTCTGTGACGTTTCCCCAGGCCTCTGGTTTGTCTGTGACGTTTCCCAGGCCTCTGTTTTGTCTGTGACGTTTCCCCAGGCCTCAAAATGTTGCCAGTGGTGGGCCTGGCGGGTAAAGCATTGCTGTCTTAATCCACAGATTCTGGGTTCAGTTCCCGCTTGATATAGCGCGGGAAGAGGAAATCATATCTCTCCCTAAATAAATGTCTGCGCACACTCCCCCTCTCCCACCCGACCAAACTTTATGTACCAGATGTAAATGTATAGTCTATGAAAAAAAAATGTTAAAAATCCCATCGCAGTGTACAAGGGTAGGCCGTCCTGTGTTTGTGCCATAGGTGGCACCAATTTTCTTCAAAAGAAAATCATATTGTGCACGCTGTTGTCATGTTTAGACATTCCCGAAGACGGAATTTAGAATCCCGGACGATGGGATTTTAAAGCGATCACACAGGGAAAAAAAATATATCCATAGTATACTTCGTCGTTCTTGTCAGGAAACGAAGAAGAAAAAAAATCAGAAGACAAAGAAGAAAACGACGACAACAACAATAAAGAAGAAGAAGAGGAGAAAGAGAAGAAAGAAGAAGAAAAACAGAAGAAAAAAAGAAGAAGAGAAGCAGAAGAAGAAGAAGAAGAAGAAGAAGAAGAAGAAGAAGAAGAAGAAGAGAAGAAGAAGAGAGAAGCAGAAGAAGAAGAGAAGCAGAAGAAGAAGAAGAGAAGGAGCAGCAGAAGAAGAAGAAGAAGCAGAAGAAGAAGAAGAAGCAGAAGAAGAAACAGAAGAAAGAGAAAAGCAGAAGAAGAAAACCGAAGAAGAAGAAGAAGAAGACAGAAGAAGAAGGAGAAGGAGAAAAGAACAGGCAGAGGGAGGCGAGAGAAGAAAAAGAACAAGAAGATTGGGAAAAAGAACGAACGAAAAGGGGAATAACAAACAGAAGAGGAAGAAGAAGAAGAAGAAGAAGAAGAAGAGAAGAGAAGAAGACGAAGAAAGAGAAGGAGGAGGAGGAGGAAGAAGAAGAAGAAGAAAAGAAGAAAGAAGAAGAAGAATAAGAAGAAGAAGAAGAAAGAAAAGAAAGAGAAGAAGAAGAAGAAGAAGAAAAGAAGAAAGGAAGAAGAGAAGAAGAAAGAAGAAGAAGAAGAAGAAGAATTAGGAGAAGTGATTTTCAGGTACTAACGCCTCAAACCACACAACCTGTTATAAACTTCATACAGAATCGGTGACTTGGGAATGGGTTTTGTCTGTTTGTTTCCTTCTTTGATTGGTTTGATCTTTTTGGTCTATCTGTCTCTGTCTGTCGTCTGTCTGTTCTCTCTGTCTCCATCTCTCTCTGTCTCTGTCTCTGTCTCTCTGTCTCTGTCTGTCTGTCTGTCTGTCTCTCTTTCTCTCTCTCTGTCTCTCTCTCAGTGTCTCTCATGTACGTCTCCCTCTGCCTGTTTTTAATCCAGACAAAAACACACTCAAACAGGACAGAAAACAAATAGCCTGCCCCCCCCCCCTCCTCCTCCCCGCAGGATTTCGCCCTGCACGCAGGGTACTAGTTACCACACAGGGGATTTCCCTTCAGGTAACATGTGCCCCCCCTCCCTCCCCCCTCCTCCCCTGTAGGTCAGGTGAGCCATAGGCTAGGAGAGAGCTTCTGGTTTTGTTTGTCCGTGTAATCGTTTGAACGGGTAGCAGAGTATACCATTTAGCTGGCAACGGGTCGGGGGAGGAGGGGGGGGGGGGGGTTGGGGAGGAAGGGGGAGTGAGATTCTGTGGAAAAGAGCGTGTGAGGGGGGAGGGAGATGGGGCAGGGGGTGGGTGAACAGGGTCGTGGGGAGTGATACACAGGACGTAGGCAGGTTCCTGCATGCATGCCACGCCGAAACATCATGAAGAAATGGTCCCACTTCTTCTTGACCCTCTCTGTCTGTCTGTCTGTCTGTCTCTAATGTGCGTCTCTCTCTCTCTCTCTCTGTCTCTGTCTCCCTCTCTGTCTCTCTCTGTGTCTCTCTCTCTTTACAGAGGAAAGATTTCAAACACACTTTGGATGGCTTTTTCGATGTATTTTAAAGAATTGTGTGAATATGACTGACTTGTGAGTTGATTTTAACGTGGTGACAGCCCTGATGTGGCCCTTTGCGGTCGGCTGGGCTATAAGCAACATTATCTTATCTTATCTTATCACTGTCTCTCATGTGCGTCTCTCTCTCTCTCATAGCTCCTGCGTCTCTCTCTCTCTCTCTCTCTCTCACTCTCAATTGGTCTTTTGTGTACTATGTACGTGTCACTGAAAATGTACACGAAGAAAAGGCTTTACTTGTTGTTTCAGTCATCAATTATCATCTCTTGAGACACACAATTGGAGATGAAAATTCCATGCCACCTAGTGTCATTCTAGTAAAGCGTACGAGCTACATTCCTCTGCTGTCGTGTTCTGCATGACCCTAAGGTGAGATAAGTCACCTTAAGCTTTCCATTAACATTTATTTCATTTCATTTCTTTTTTCGGCTGTCCCATCTTCTGTGCCATCTCAGAGCCACCGCACCCGCTCTTCTCATTCCGACCCCCCCTCCCCCCCTCCCCCTCCCCACCACACCACAGCCACAGCCCTGACTGGCCAGCCGCAGTCCCAGCACCGGCAATCCACAAGGATCAGTCAATGTCAAGTCGTCAAGAGGCAACCCACCGGAGGAGACACTGCTCTGCTGCCAAGTCATTTCGGTCGTGTTCAGTGGTGCCTGTTCCGCTTCAACATTCGCAGGACACCACCTGCAAGCAAAGCCGGCGTGAGTGAGCTCTCCTTCAGGAGGGCACCACCACGTCCGTCCAACGACAGCCCCCATCACTTTGCCGATACCGGTGATCAGCCTGGCGGAATCAAACCAAGTCCACAGACGTGGAGAGAACATCAAAACTGACGTCACCATGACAGCGCAGCATGAAGGGCCACAGAATCTGACTTTTTTTTTTAATGCTCATCAATGAAATTGTGGATGATGAAGGCTTTTCATTCCGGCCCGAGACTGCATGACAGGGCTGTACGCTACGCTTACTTTCACAATGTATCCTGGAGTTAACCAGGCCCGAGAGATATGGACATCTGCAGTGTTGGTCAGGAAATTTGAGCAACACTCAGAGAACGCATCAACTCGACTGTGTGGTCCGCAACTCTGGGCAGGAGCCGGTCGGGGCAGAAAAATCCCATCTGGCTCTGCTGGGAATGGAACCAAGACCTCGCAGCCAGGAGTCCGTGACACTAACCACTACACCACGGCTGCTGGTTCCAATAACACTTGTATCGTTCAAAGAATCTCTGGATATCGTCTAGAAAACGGTGCAAGTGCTTTCAACATAGCTTTCTGTAGGCCTGTCTTGGAAGCTGCAAAGGACCAAGTGATGCCTTGTTACAGCCTGATAATGTCATCTACCTACTTTTGTCTTGTATGCCTTGTCATTTAGATTACTGTTCAGTGATAATGGAAGTTTTGGTAATGCATTGGAGAGTGTGACTGCTTTTTTTTTTTTTTTTTTTTTTTTTTTTTTTTAGCAAGATGTGCCCTCTTACTGAATAGATATACGTGAT
>JADBJO010009580.1:77500-82074 GCA_016801955.1 Conus betulinus | reverse complement strand
AAATCTAAGGGATTGATTAATAAATTTTCAACGTTTCTTTTGCTCGTTCTTTTACAAGACTGTCTGTTATTTCATCCCACTTTATACCACAGTGAGATGGGATCCAACAAAAAATCAGCTGTTATGCCTAGAGTTATGAGACAATCCGGTAGATGTTTTATTTCAAAAAGCAAATCTTTTCTAGCTTTGCAGTCCCAGCGCTCAAATGATTGTAAACAGATTTGGAATCAACACAAAATAAACTTTTATGGAAAATCAGTTGGTGTATCATCTATGTAAATCAAGGCCTTCAGCATTGAATATATTCTGAGGTATGAATTGAAAACCCCTTTTACTAAATGACATAATTTCCTGACAATTAAAGTTGGTATTATAAATCCAGAACCACTGTCAGAGGATTCCATTACCGTCCCATCTGTAAACACTTCTAATTATTTGGATAGCTGTCTTATAAATGTTCACAAACTTGAGTTGTTAGAATATTTACATGTCACTTTTTTTTAACAAACTGTATTTAAGCATTTAGGCGTTCCCAAGGCGGCATTGGAGGTACCACAGGAAATTCTGGCATAACTGCAATAACGATATTACAATGTGACAAAGTCAGATGTGTACTTTCTAAGTGGGTGAATGTATGATTATTGTTAGCCCTCTAGGAAAATCATTACTGGAATCTATCACAATTTCTTCAGTAACTGAATTTTCAACAGAAAGACTTCTGACGATATATTTGGATGCATCCAATATTAGCTTCTCGTTTAGTGGTAATAATTGTTTGTTTCTTTATAACATCTATACGTGTTAGTATGTACTGGCACTCCCAGAACTAATTCCATGGCCTTAATATCTAAGCTTTGCAATCTTTTAAAAGAGAGAATTACGAGCAGAGAAATACACTTCCCGCCCATATGTCAATTTCGATTGGACTAAAGAGATGTATAGATGTAATGACAGTCCTGACCCCATGGTTGACAACATAGAGTTTTGAGAACATATATATATATATATATATATAGATATATATATATATATATATATCAGGATCTGATCATCTAGCAAAAGCAAGGGTAGAATCTTTGGGTTTTTCACCATTGTTAAACAACATAAGACATGCTTTTTGTTGTCAGTGTTGTCGCTGTTGTCGTTGTTGTTGTTTTTCACCAGATGGTTATAATCCATATTTTCATATATATATATATATATATATATATATATATATATATGTGTGTGTGTGTGTGTGTGTGTGTGTGTGTGTGTGTGTGGTGTGTGTGTTATCCAATTCCTTTTGTACAACTTCTGTACAAAGTTTACCGTTCTTTTATTGGAATGCTTCCATAATGCACAGTAATACAAATAGCGATAGCATCTGCATGTTGCTTTTGACACAGATTTGGGAAAGATCATGAATTACGATTGCGAACAAAATGGGAGCAATAACTCATCCCTGAGGAATACCCATATCCACATCCTAGAAGGACGAATATGGTCTTCCAATCCATGTACATATGTGTCTTTCTGTTAGGAAGCTTTTAATGAAAATCAGACATTCTCCTGGAAATACCAACATTAAACAAAAAAGTTCTGTAGCTTTGCTTGCATATGCAGTTATAGGCTTTTTCAACTGAAGAAAAATGTAGTCAAAGTGTGTTTTTTCCTGCGGATAATTGGCTTTTTGATGTGACTGGTCACTTTTAATAAATGGTCTGTAGTATAATGACCTTTTTCGAATGCCCACTTGCTGAACACAAATCACACCATCTTTTTCACAGCAATGTCACAATCGTTTTTTTGAATATTTTTTTCCCTCAAAGCTTATCAACATGAAATGTTTAAACTATGGATCTGTAACTATGTACAGATGTCATCGGTTTACATTCTTTGAGTACTGGGACTACTACTGAACTTGTCCAGATTCTTGGAATACTGCCATTAATCCAACATTTCTGGATTAATGAATGCAGTTATACTTTCCACGAAGAAGGTACGTGTCTGATGAGTTGATAGGACACTCATGAAGGCCAACAGCTGAAGCATGTGAAAGGGTAGAATCTAGTGCTTCTGATAACTCTGATAACGGTAAAGGTGAGTTTTAGGGAATGTTCGTTTCTTGTGGAGGAGCCATGTATTCATCTTTTAGTTCCTCATTGTTTCTGTGACGACGGGATTCTGGCTCAAGATTTCTGGACTGACTACAAGCTGAAAATAAATCAGAAAAAGCTTCAGCTTTATTCAAAGCTGTGGGGAAATCAGTTTTAGCTTTACAGGTAAGACTGAGTTTTACAGCAATTTTTCATTTCTTTGACCTTTTCCAAACTTTAAATAAATCTTTTGATTCTGATACTTCGGCTTCACAAAACTCAGCCCAGTAGTGTTTGTTTGTTTGTGTTGTTTTTTTTTTGTTTTTTTTTTTGTTTTTTTTTTGTTTTTGTTTTTTTTTTTGCTTGAGCAATAATTTTAGTACATTTATTCCTTCTTGTTTCATTATTATAAAGTTTCCATCTGACTTATTTCTCATCCACGTTTTGCAGCTTTTTCGCTCTGACTGAACAGCTTGTCGACATTCTTCTGTCCACCATGCATTGCCTACATATGTTCCAATCTTCTTGTATTAATATTTTGGGACTGTCTTTTCAGCTGCTAGTAATCCTACTTAATTTGCATAAGATGTATCTAGATCGTCACATCCTCAATCAGCGATGCATTTTGTGACACAATACAGTTTGAAAGGTTTCCCAGATGGCCTGTTTATAGTTAAATTTGGGAATTTTGCATTCAATGGCAGACACTTCCTTAAGTATATTTTCGTTAAAAAATATTGTACAATCATGGGACAAAAGTCCGTCCCTCTCGGCAATTCCGGCGCTGACTACCTACAGGCACCTGTTACTGAAAACGTGTTATTCTTACCTTTAGGCTGGACTTAACTTGCTAGTACTTGGTAATCTGGCCCTTCCAACTCAAAACATGCTGACAGCATCTCGGTAGAGTCGTAGAGGGAGTAGAAGTTGGCAACAGTCAGTTAATTGCAGAAAATGGTGAGGGTACAGTGCAGATCTGCGGCAGTACTGATGCAGCGATTTTTTTTTTTTTATAATTTTTTTAGTCTTGAGAGCTTGCCACACGTTCTCGATCGGATTTTGATCTGGACTTTGGGGGAGGGGGGGGGGGGGGGGGGGGGGGGGGGCAGAAAAACACGGGAACTTGGTGCTGTTACTTCCAGATCTCGGTGTGAGCCGAACGCTGATCAGATGCGTTGTCTTCTTGCTGGTACCAACGTTTGTTTGGGAAGCGGTCGGCAACAAACGGCAGAAAAGTGTTTTCCTGCACATCAGTATACTTCTGACTGTCCACACTGCCTTCCACGAACACCAGTGGTCTGACTCTGTCATTCGAAATGTATCTCCACACCATCAATTTCAATGTAGTCTCGGGTCAAGATGGACGCTGCACAGAGAAAGCACTGACCACTGTAGAATTGGCGGTGCAGATGCCTCCCAGTGGTACTGGCCAGCACGCTCCTCCTCTGGCTGTTCAATGAATCTCATCTGCAGTCAGGTGCCTGTTGTCTGTAGCATGCAGATTGTGATATCTTTTCTCAGAGTCTGGATTTGTGTCCATGCATTGAAACAGTTCCTCATTGTGTAAAAGGGCTTGATTTCTGTCTTGCGCAGCCTGACTCACTACTACTTTTGCTGTTGGAAATATTTCACTGGTCGTTTTAATGCCTTTTGCACGTTGATGCTGTATTTTGTTGGCTGTTTTGATTTGACATCTTTGACTCTATCGTGAAGAACAATGCAGTCTGGTTTTGGATACAGATTTTCTTTCGTGTCTTCAAGAAGTGTATGACATGCTCGATGGTGTGGAGTTCCCTTCCTTGTCGCCACCTGCAAACCGTAGGATCATCCAGTGGCTTTCCGTCCACTTTGTTTATATGACAGTCATGTAGAATGAGCACTCGCGGGAGATCTTTAGAAGGCTGGGGCTTATCCCTTGTTTTCAAAGTTGCGTCACGATGTGAACGACGTCATTCTTAGGAACAATTTGTTTTCTTTTTCAATAGAGGTTTGTTTTTGTTTTGTTTTTGTTTTTTTTAGGTGAATCCACGCATTCGGCCGTAGGTGGAATATTTTGCTGACTGCGAACAAATGCTGGCATCACCGTGGCCAGCAGCATCAGTCTGGCATCCAGAACTCGTGGTGGAAGGTGAGTTCTTTCCCTGATGCCGGCTTGTTGTTACTTTGTTCTCTCGCCGTGCAGATCTTGTCGACTCCATCAAGTGACTTTCCCAGATTGGCTACAGAGGCACTTTTGCATGATTTCTTTTAGTTGATGTTTTTTTTTTTTTTTACTTAGTGCACTAGTGTCTCTTGATAAACAACAGCCACAATGGGATGTTGACATTTTCTTAATTCTTTATCAACCGTGCCGACGGTCGACGGTTTATCGGAGGTTGTCCGAATAAACACCTGTAAGGCATTTATTTTTATCTTCTGAGGGCTCGACTGATGGGTTTCCAATATCTTGGGTGTTACCTTCTTTGTTTAAGTACCACTGGGGGTTTCCCAGTTAAT
>JADBJO010009580.1:67500-72500 GCA_016801955.1 Conus betulinus | reverse complement strand
TTGGGTTCTTGACAACCCAATGCAAAAGCAGTACCACAGACTGAAATTGGGTTCTTGGCAACCCAATGCAAAAGCAGTACCACAGACTGAAATTGGGTTCTTGACAACCCAATGCAAAAGCAGTACCACAGACTGAAATGGGGTTCTTGACAACCCAGTGCAAAAGCAGTACCACAGACTGAAATTGGGTTCTTGACAACCCAGTGCAAAAGCAGTACCACAGACTGAAATTGGGTTCTTGACAACCCAGTGCAAAAGCAGTACCACAGACTGAAGTTGGGTTCTTGACAACCCAATGCAAAAGCAGTACCACGGACTGAAATGGGGTTCTTGACAAGTCAATGCAAAAAGCAGTACCACGGACTGAAATTGGGTTCTTGACAACCCAATGCAAAAGCAGTACCACAGACTGAAATTGGGTTCTTGACAAGTCAATGCAAAAGCAGTACCATGGACTGAAATTGGGTTCTTGACAACCCAATGCAAAAGCAGTATCACAGACTGAAATTGGGTTCTTGACAAGTCAATGCAAAAGCAGTACCACGGACTGAAATTGGGTTCTTGACAACCCAATGAAAAAGCAGTATCACAGACTGAAACTGGGTTCTTGACAAGCCAATGCAAAAGCAGAATCACCAACTGAAATTGGGTTCTTGACAAGCCAATGCGAAAGCAGTACCGCAGGTTGAAATTGTGTTCTTGAAAACCTCATTCAGGAAGCCTCAATGAGAGTAGCCAAAAACAATTTCAGATGTCTGCAGTGGTGAAGTACGTGATATTGTTTTCACCACTAACACAGTTGGTGATTTACCAACATGTTGTTCTAAAACATTAAGTTTAGGTCAATAAATCAATAAAGGTACTGACATGGATTATGACAAAATGTAAACACAGTTTATGATTTACCAACATGGTGTTCTAAAAACATTAAGTTAAGGTCGATGAATCAATAAAGGTACTGACATGGATTGTGACAGAATGTGACCATGGTGACAGCTTAAAATATTGTCATCTGGGTTCGGTGTACTACATTAATTTTTGCAACATAAAAGAAGACTAGGTGTTTCTGCTTACATGTTTATCAACCGACAGTTTTGAAATAAACTGTGTCCCTTCATAAGAGAAAACTGGGATGTTAAAATTGCATGCACGGTCCATGCATTTAGCCCCATATTCTGATAGTCTAATAACCGTTTCATTGAAATTGATTCTACAGTGTGAAGACACCCAAAACAAGGTAAAACTGTTACCGCTCAATAGAAGGAAATGCACAGGGTGATTGATTTAAATAAGGTGATTGATTTTAATATTGAGATCCTTGCCTCGTTTCAAAATTTGATTCAACCATGCAAAACTACTTCAATCAACACAGAAGTGTATCTTATACAAATCGGGAAGAAAATCAAAATATAATTATGGTATTATATAGTCGACATAACAGCAGTTAACTCGGGTGTAAAAAACATGACTTTTTTTCAAATATGAAAATGCTTTCACGTTTAAGAAAAATAATTGATGGATGCTATATAAACTACCTGTTTATCCAAAAGGGATCCGTCAATATGTCTTTTCAGTGTGTGTGGGTAATTGTTCAATACATGGTCATTCTCTAGTATACTGAGAAGGTTAACAGTGTCCGTTTTTATTTCTTTTAATTTTTATTTGTTGTTTGTTGTGTTGTTGTTTTTTTTAAGAGACGTACACGTGATGTCATGATGGACAAGGGAGAAATAGACAATTGGATGTCACCATTTCTCCTCAGGTTATTTTTGATTGCAGGAGGACATCTGATGTACGAGTTCTCATTGTTGTGATAGATGCTAAAATGATTTGTTCTTTGCGGGAAATCTATGGCGGATCTTAAACTGACCTACTGCCAATGTTACTGTTATTTAATGAAACCACGAAAGCAATGTTTTCACGTGCAAGCTGAAAATACTCCTCTAAAAGTAGACCTCATATTTCCTATATGATGCCATAGATAACGAGGGAAAAGGTACGCTTATGTCCAGTTAAACACCTTGCAATCTAAGCTTTGTGTTTCTTAATTGATATCCAGACCACAGAAGAAAATCGCTTGTTTGTATGTCAGACTTGAACACCCAAGACGCTTGCGTGCCTTGGGCTCTTAGCTCCTTGCTTTTGAAAGATTAAAATTCTCCAATCCTTCGTGAGGGACTATCCAATATAATTCCGTGTAAGTCTTGAAGTAAGTCAAACTGAAAAAGAATTCTGCCATGTTTTTTTTTTATAGTTCAAAATATGGCATCCAATTCGGAATGATGTCAAAACGTAGTGGGGTCAGCACCATTGTTTCAACAGAACGAGATAAGTGTTTTCTGTGGAATGTGAGCAAACATTTACAAAACGATAGTTCTTGAGCTGATCGAGTTCCGGTGATATATGTTTCTATGGAAAAAAATAACTCTCCTGTAGTTATTTCCATAGTTACATTCATCTTAATACATGCATCGTCAGAATTCTTGACAAAAAACTGCATCGTCTGATTCTTTGGGAGGTAGCGAAATATTGAACAGAGGAGGTGCAATTACTTACCCTTGCAGAATATTCATTCTTGGAGATCTTGGTGTAGACAAAAATTTTCCCACTTTTTCTGAATATTTCTTTATGTAAAACAATCTTTATGTAAGAAAAGACATTTTCCAGACGAACCAATGCATTTAAAATCAATAAAGCAATCTGTTATGGTAGACACGATAGTAAGCTTTTTCATGCAAAAGAAAGTGTAGCTAATACAGACTTTCTTCGATTGATGTATTATTTGTTAATATCACCAAATGGTCAATAGATGACCTACGAGTTTTAAAAACTGCTTGATGTATGGGGACTTTTTCGTTTATGTGTGTATTATGTGGGACTTTTTCGTTATATTGCAGTAATGTTTTTATGTGGAAGATTACTTTTTTTCACACGTTTACCAGTATGAGAGCTACAGGCAACGGGCTTTTAACTGTTTTTATCACATTTGGCTTCATTGCTTTGATATTGGCAGGAATCTACCAGCATTTTCCTTGCCCATTTAGCTCACCTACCCTTTGTCCTTCATCGTCGTATGACATACATTCACTACATGCGAGTCACATAGGCAGAGCCTCTCTTGTCAAACGTTCGTGAGTTTGTTTCAATTCCGTAAACGTCAACAGCATACCTTTTCCCCATGTTTGTGTGCACTCAGACCACTGTGGTTGATTAAGTGCTATTATCTTGACCCTCCTGGAGTGAGCATTTCAGATATATTTCCGTTGCCCTCCGCGAATTCATGCAACGTCAGCCATTTTACATCTGACTTCAGTCCATTCAGTTTATAGTTGGAGCAATCTTGTATCAATTCGGTTTTCGTTTGCCTTTGGCAGATCTCTTTTGTTTTCTCTTTACCAATAACTCGCGCTGCAACATGCGTAATTCCTTGTTATTTTCTTTTTCTCTGACATTAGTTTTAGATAAGGACAAACAAGCTTTTATTCTACCACAACGCAAGCACTTCAACTAGCAGGCCCTTTCACTGAAAATGTAATTCATTTGAACAACATGTTCATTCTGATCTCATTGAACAAATCATCAGTGGTGGTGATGATGGTGAATATCCATTTTAATGTGCTTTTTTCTTCCCTAAAGGTTCTCAGGACTGAATGAACATACTGTTGAGACAAGCCACTTCTCATGACCAATGGCTGAATAAGAAATAGAAAATTGTAACGACGTTTGATACTGAGGTCTTTTTTAATATTATCTTTGTAGTGTTTCACCAAAATATATGACTAGGTGTAGCTTCTGAGAGATCTGGTTTCTTGTCATATATCTGTCCTCATAGGCATGTCTATGGACCGAAAAGCGGTCAAATGGTATGACTGATATGCTGAGTTGAAAACAATGTTTACTTAACCATATCATATTCCATTTAATTTGTGTGGGGCTAATTAATTGCTATCAATTTCAAAGGCAGGTGACTGCAGGCGGAAATTGAAATGCATCCGCTAGGTAACAGGGTCAAACGCATTACCAGACAAACTCGACGCGCTTTGATCTCTTAGGTCTTTTTCAGGCCAAATAAACGACATTCAGGACAATGAAAACGAAGGGGGTTGAATTAACACACATCTTGCACCGAATTTGAGAATGTAACTGATCGTTCGTTCTCCGTTTCATTGTCCTATGTGCTGTTTATTTTGCCTGAAGAAGACCTAAGAGGTCATAGGGCATCGTGTTTGCTTTGTAATTTGTTTTCCTGTATCCGGCGGATTTACTTAAATTTCCTTTTAAAAACTGATTTCTATTATTTTAATTTTATTTCTTACAACATTTTGATTGATGTAATTTGCTCTGTTATAATTTCATGTCCGGAAACCGAGATGAACGAGACTGAATCAATGTGCCACAATGATAAGCCACCCCTTTTACTGATACACATGAGCAGTGAAAAAGGGTACAGTTTAGGTCATCAGTTTGTGGATTTAGAACATGTATTTTTGCCCCAACTGGAATTATTTTTCTCAAAGAAACGTCTCGTGCAATTATTTAGCCATTCTGTTTCATTTAGCCCATAGATACGTAAGTTTTATAGTCCCATCCTGTGTTACAATACTAAATGCGCTGACTTCCTCAGTACAAGGTAAGTGCAGTACTCTAGTTTGTAAGAGTTCGTTGTAGATCCTATGGTAGGTGTTCAGCTCGCAGACGACAGAATACACCAGGCGGTATTGAAACGATGAGGATCCTTTTATTTACAAACGTTGAAGAACATAGGAACAAAAACAAACCACTGACCTTCAGGTTCAAGAAGTCGTACAGGAACACTTAATCGCACATGCAGCAGCGAACATTTCTGCCAATGGCAGCATCTCGTCGGCTAGACTCAAACTCCATGAAGACTCGAACACTTTTAGACAAGAGCTCTTCAAAACAAATCTCTCTCTCTCTCTCTCTCTCTCTCTCAGTCGCACAGCTCTCATTCTTGTGTATGATACTGAAAGAATATGCTC